>VDFB02232953.1:0-22668 GCA_007258455.2 Sequoia sempervirens
TATGCAATAGTTCAAGCATTAAAAATAGAACATTATTTGTTACCCGAAGAATTTGTTCTATATCTTGATCATCGGGCCTTGCGGTACATAAATAGTCGAGAAAAGGAAATTAAATGAGAGGCATATGAAATGGGTAGAATTTTTGCAGAGTTATACCTTTGTTTTGAAACACAGGAGTGGGAAGTCAAATAGGGTTGCAGATGCCTTAAGTAGGAGGCATACATTGATGAAAAAGATGCAGATTAAAGTGGTTGGGTTCAATGAACTCAAGACACTGTATGCAGAAGATCCTAATTTTGTAGAGGCTTGGAAAGCTTGCAAGGAACCTATTATAGTGGATAGGACAAGGTGGCTGGATTTCATAATCGAGGATGGCATGTTATTTAAGGGAAGTCAATTGTGTATCCCGAGGAGTTCCATGAGAGAGAACCTGATAAAGGAGAAGCATAGTGGAGGAATGGCAGGACATTTTGGTCGGGATAAGACCATTGCCATTATCAGTGAGCATTATTATTGGCCTCAGTTGTCACATGATGTGAAGAAGTTTGTACAAAGCTGCAGGGTATGTCAGATGGCTAAAGGAGTGAGCCAGAATATAGGCTTATATCAGCCCTTACAGCCTGAGAGAAGGCCGTAGGGATATAAGTATGGACTTTGTTCTTGGTTTTCAAGGACGCAAAGAGGGAATGATTCAGTATTTGTGGTAGTTGACAGGTTTTCAAAGATAGCACATTTCATTCCATGTCGGAAGACCCTCATTGCAATCCACATTGCTGACTTGTTCTTCAAAGAGGTGGTGAGGCTACATGGTCTGCCAAAGAGTATTGTTTCAGATCGTGACACCAAATTTGTGGGGTACTTTTGGAGGACCTTGTGGAAGAAGTGAAGACAGAGTTGAAGTTCAGTTCTGCACACCATCCACAAATAGATGGGCAGACAGAGGTTGTTAACAGGAGTCTGGGTAACCTACTGAGATGTTTGGTAGGGAGATAAACCCAAGGGATGGGACTTGATCTTACCCCAGGTAGAATTTTCTTACAACAATTCTATCAATAGAAGCACTGGTAGATCACCGTTCCAGATTGTGTATGGAGGTAGCCCTAGAATAGCTCTAGAATTGAGGAAGATGGACCAAGAGAAGAAAATAAGTGCTGAAGCCAAAGATTTTGCAGAACACATCAAGGATATACATGAGAAGGTAAGAGAACATATTAACAAGATGAATATGCAGTATAAGGCTAAGGTAGATCAGAAGAGGAGGTATAAGGAGTTTTAGATTGGTGATGAAGTGATGGTCCACTTGAGGAAATAAAGGTTTCCAGTGGGAACATATAACAAATTGAAGATGAAGAAGTTCGGTCCCTGTAAAATTTTGAAGAGGCATGATTAAGGGAATGCATATGAGGTAGAGTTGCTTGATGGAATCAACATTTCCCCTGTGTTCAACATTTCAGATTTGACAGAGTATCATGAAGGTGGAACGGAGGAAGCACCAGCAATAGGAAAGTATGGCATTCCAACACCTACTTCAGAAAGGGAGGAGATTGAAGCAATCTTAGATAGTCGTGTGGGAAGGAGTACCAGAAACAGGCAGTATGAAGAATATCTGGTGAAATGGAGAGGAAGGTCTGTGGAAGATTCATCTTGGTTATCTAAGGTAGTGGTTGACCGGTTGGGTTTTCCTCAACCATCTGAGACATGATGGGGTCACTTTTCAAATTACCCTGGGTGTCTGATGCAGGAGCATCCAGTGGTGTAAGGGCAATCTTGCATCACCCAAAAATAGTTAAATTTCAAGTTTCTCAGTTTTTAGGTTTTTTTACATTTTTGGATACCCTTTTCATTATAATGAAATTCTTAATTTATGGTTTTTATTTTCTGTTCTTGGGTTGAAAGATATTGCAGTTTTAGTTTCCCAGATTTGCACCTGAAAATCTTTCGAGTTAGATTTGAGGCACTTAGAGTTCTCGAAACGGCCCCGAAACTTTCTGAAATCGGTGTAGCAAGTTTTGAGCGCATTATTGACTTCGAGACCTTTCCAACAGTTCAAATGGTTCACTAATCGGAGTCCCGGATCAAAAGTTATGGCCCCGGGAAGTTGGCGCACTTTCTAGAAGATACAATTGCAAATGCTCTTTTGAAATTTGAACTTCATGTTGTAAATTTTCGGTGCCAAACCGCCTTAACTCAAATTTGAATGTTGTTTTGGCTCCAAACTAATGAGGAGCTCTATTTATGGGTGTGTTTCTAATTTTTTGGGTAACTTCTTGGGGACAAGCTCGCATATTGCGAAAGGGTTATTCTGTAACTGTCTGTAACTTGCATGTGTTGTAGAACTTGGGGATTTGAGATCCTCTACATGTAAGAAGCTCCATTTTCTGAATAATAAAATTATTCTCTTGTTTGTGGGTTATTTTTTGTGTCTTGGGCTGTGCCCTCATCAAGTTCACATTTGGAATTAATTTAATTCCAAATCGGTAACTTTCCTCCGATAGTCAACTAATCTGGCAGGTTCTTGATCTTTCCGAATTTGATCTTCAGTCCACTCTTTATCTTATTCATTTTTGAAAATCTTTATTTTTGAATTAATTTCGTCTTTTATTCTCCACCGTTGATTCAATTTTCTTTGATGACATCTTGACCACTCGATTAATGATTTTTCCCTAACCCTAATTAGGGATTCTGGGATTTAATTTGGGCCTCTCATTTTAGGTCTTAGTCGGAAGTCAATCTCATCCGTCCATTCAAAATGACATTTTCTATAAAATGCCATTTTCCTCACTTTTCGAGGACACCTTACACACTACACACGCACACATTATAGACGCATTGCATACTTATTCACTTGCACACTTAGGCTTTTCATTGCAACTATTTGTCTTTATTTAATCAAATCTTAGTATGTTTAGGCATTGGCAATCATAGTCATTTAGTCATAGGCATTAGACATCTATGCAAATCCTTCAAAGCTTGTTGTAGGACATAGGCATATATTTGCAGATTGCTCGCATGACAGATCTGAGGGCAAAGCATTATGCAACAAGTAAGAAGGTGTTACGAAGGTGAGTCATGAAGGCTTCAACAATTATCAGGTATACTTGTTCTTTTACATTTCTCTTCCTTTGCACTTTGTAATCACTTTGGGTTTTTTTTCTTTTGTATTGATTTAACACTCTTGAATCCAAACTTGAAAATTACCCTCAGTTACATTGGTGAACCTGACTCTTTTTTTCTTGTTATTTCCGTACGATTTTTGTGTTTTCTGCTGTTTTGCAAGTACAGGTACGGAGCGACTCAACTGCCTTTTTTAAAAAATTGTGACACATCTGATGCGTCGCGACACATTCACCAACATAAAAGCCACAATCACTATGTCGTGATGCAATTGACCTCGGGAAAGCCGCATTTGAAATATCGCGACGCATCTGATACACAGAGAGACGCAATTGCTCTGTCGTGATGCATTCGACTGGTAAGATTTTCTATTAGTTTACATTCAGTTTTTTTTTTGTAGTTTTCTGTGTTTCTTTTTAACCTGGTTATTTCTTGCATGCTTCCTGGCATAAGGTTTTGTGTTACTAATCAAGGTTTGTAGCTTGTTGGCGGTTACTTTTTGTGGGTTGAAGACAAACACTAAAACTACTAATAGATTGTCTTGTAGGTTAGATTGTCAAATGCCAAACATCAAAACAATGTGCTTGCATTTTTAGTAGTGTAACTCACATTTTATTTTTGGTGCAATTAAAACAAACCTCTGTTTTCTATGTCTGAATGTGTTTGTAAAACGATAGGGGAGTATGCTCTCACCTTGTGAAAACTTGGTGATAAAAAACCCAGACTCGTTTTTATCTGTTCTTACCTGACGATTTGGTATATCGGAGTATCCTCTCCCCTTGCACTTTCAGGCGATCTTGGGTGTAAGAGAAACGGTTACCAACTCTAGAAATTGGGCCTGCCTGGGGATTTCATCACCCCAACGTGACTCAAACCAGAAATGGAGCTAAAGCCAAGCTACCCCTGATCGGTATATAAATGTAAATCTTAAGGGAAAACCTAAGATTGCGAGTGTGGATGTGTCATACGGATGGAGTTGTACTCCCTTAAACCCTGTTGAGCTTAACCTCTTCAGGCTAGAGTGCCACCTTATTGGTGATTAATCTCTTGCCCCATGTATGGCCACTCGAACGGGGGTCTCGAACTAAAAACTTTTGTGTAGAAAGCCAAAAACCTTCTATTTGCTAGCGCAGCACCGGTCGGTGTGAAGGTATCCACACTTTCGGAGTTTGTAGTAGAGGTGATCAACTCGCCATGGGAGTTTCATGGCGGTTGGAAGCTTGGTTGGCCTGAGAAGAGAGTGCACTATAAGGGGGAGCCCGTGCAGCCAAGCTTCTGAATTCACATGCTACAGATATGCGGTTGGGGAAACCCGTGTGTGATCTAGTGAATATTGTCCTGGCCTAACCTAGGATTGTGCTTATCTAATGTGTGATTGATTACATTCAAAACACTGTGCTTGTCAAGTGCTTTCTGGATTCATCACATTTACAACTCTGAACAAAACATTTAGTATCAGACAGATCAAATTTTCCATCAAAATGACAATAAACTCATCTTTCAAAAACTGTGTCGCATTTGAGTTTCTGAGTCGCAATTGCTTTGTTAAACCACATTCAAAATTTTAAACACCGCATATGCATGCGTCGCAATGCAACTGACTATCACCGAGTCGCATTTGTTAATTCCTGAACCACATTTGCAAAGCTGCGATGCAATTGAAGCCTCAAACGACGCATTCGCCTGTCAAATTAAAAACTTCATACAAAGTCGAACCTGAAGTCTTCATCTTGTCAATTATTTGTCAAACACTGTTTTCAAGGAGATTCTATCAGAAACCAAGTTTGAAATTGCTCAAAGTTTCAACCATTAGTTTGCATTCGTCACCATAAGTTTCATCCTTCATTATTTTTAGTTGCATACATTCGACATTAGGTTGTCCCTAGGTTTACATTTTGCATACTTAGGATTAGGTAAATCTCAGCACAATTTGCAACATCATTGTCTTCAAAACTAGGCTCTTTCGGACTAAGTTATCAAACCCCTTTTTTCAGTCATTGTCCTCTTTTGTGAGATTTTCCAACTCAAAAGTCTAGTTAGGAAAATTCACTAGTCATTTAGACCTTGTCACCTTATCATTTTCAACAAATTCCTCTAGTAACCGAAATCGAAAACAAAGTTTGAGCTTAGAAGTGCTTAGGTACCCTTGTCTTAAATTGCATTATAAGTCTACACATTGCATATTTTATTTCCCAAAAATCCAAAACATTAGTCATCCTAGTCGTCATTTTGAACTTAGACCTTGCATAGTGTCATCACTGCATTTAGTTGTCATTTTTTTTCATTTGAGCAATCTCATTTATGGTGGAAACTAGACTTCAAAAACAACAATGGCAAATGGCAAACTTTCGACAAGACCCCACGTCCACTGTCAACAATCCAACATATGACCCAAATTGGACCTTTGACGATCCATTTGGCAATACAAACAATCAACCTCTAACGACGACACCACCCTCATCAAACAGTCCATTTGAACCATTCTTGTGTAAAGATGAGTATGGTCAAATACTCGAGGAAAACGTAGAGGTAGCAGCACAGGACCCAGAGGCCTCTCAATTCGTTGAAACAATGGTTCTTTACAACATAGACAAATACTTGGCTATACTTTTGAGTCAAGGAGCCAAATTACCCCAAGGATTCGACATTACCACGATACAATCAACACCTCTAGACCCTAATATCAACAACATGCATAACATGTCACATAGTGGTCAACCTCCAAACACTACAAGAAATACCTTCTTTGACACCACAATGATAGTGCATGCTACCTCCAACATCCCAAACACCTCCAACACAATAAATACTACATCTATTAGAGGATCACAATCGGTTGCAATGCCCACCACATTCATGATACTGTCACAATCGGCTGGAAATACCTTTGGTTCCTCAGCAATGTGGGAAAATTATTCAAACCCTCTCTCTACCATGACAATAAATACCATGGGAGCATCATCAAGTCACAACAACCCCCCCTTGATAGCCACATCTACTACCATGAGTACACCTTCGACATATCCGCTCAGTGGTATTTCACAAAATCCTTTGGGAGGGGGCAAGGGACACATTTTTATCCAAGGACAACAACAAAACGTTAACACGACAACACAGTCACATGTCATTGCCTCCCAAGGTACAAATACAAACATTCCCCTTGTGCAAACCCAACAATTCGCACAAGGTGGCCAAGTAACACAACCCATGGCATCATTAACACATCATAACATTCATGGTCATCACATCCCCCAGATAACGACACACATGGCTGGGGGACACATCCCAACCTACTCATCTAATGTTCATACTCACCAACATGCACCCAATCATAACTTTCAATATCAACAACACCCCAATCCGCACACATCATACATGTCACAACAATCCATATCGCCACAATACACTAATATTCACGCACAACAAATAGGAACCTATGGTGTACCAAGCAATCCAACATACGAAAACAAAAATGACCCTGTTATGGATGCCCTCCAAACAAGACTGATGGGTTTAGAAAAAACTATCCAAAACATATACATTTCAGGCAAGAAATCAGAAATCTAATATGACCTAAATGTATACCCATTTGACATGAGCTTATACATGCCTCCATTTCCTCCGGGATATGTGTCACCCAATTTCACAAAATACAGAGGCAAGACAAACCCCATTGAACATGTTCTCGAATTTTCCACCAATTGTATGGACATCGCCTACGAACAAACATACTTAATGAGAATTTTTTCTAAGAGTCTGGCGGGTCCTGCCCTTGAATGGTTTTCCACACAAAAGGATATCCAGACATGGGATGAGCTTAAACAAAAATTCATAAAAAACTACGCGTACAACATTGACATGGATACCTCCATCACTAGCTTGTGCACTCTCACGCAAGAGGATGCTGGTGAGACATTTATCCCATTTTAAAAAAAATGGAGAAGCCTTGCTAGTCGGTGTCACATTGACATCCCCGAAAGGGAGAAAGTTGACATGTTTGTCCAAACACTTCTGGGGCCTTTAAAATATGCATTGCAAATACATTATTGCATAAACTTCACAGATTTAGTCAAAAAAGGGGTCCAGATTGAGAAAGCCCTTATCGCAAAAGGAGAATTAAGATATGGTTCCAAAAACACAAATGTCAATCCAACCACCGACAAGAATAAATACTGGGTAAAAAATAAACACGTTACAAATGACGATGTTGTTGACACCAAGACCGCAAACATTGTGGGTCCTGTATTCACCCTGAAAGGGGTTCAACAACAAAACAAACCAGCAACGACATCGACACCCCCTACCAATGTCCCTTCAAACAATTAGAACGGCCAAAATAATCAGGGACCGTACCGTCAGACGAGACAATTTCCTAAAGGTCGCACATACACTTCTTTGGGTGAACCCATTGAAGAAGTTCTTAAGAAATGTCTCTAGAATGGTGTCATCGTACTTCAAGAACCAAAACCATATGACCCAGGACAATTCAAACCAGCATGGTGGAATGATAATGCATTTTGCGACTACCATCGAGCAAAAGGACATACTACCTCTAACTGTCGACAGTTGAAAAATCTAATACAAGATCTTATTGAAAGTCGCATCATTGAAGTAGGTGAATCACAATTTACTTCCAATTCAGATCATACTATCCACAAGAATCCACTGCAGGACCATGGTTCTCATAAGGCCTCCACTTCAGGTCCACATATGAACAATAATCAAGCTAACTTCGCCTGAGCCAAGTACGATTATTCAAGTGGACCAATTATAAATAATGTCCTAACTGACGATGAATACATCAATACCATTACGGTCAAGAGAGCACTCCAATGTAACGCTACTACTCGTAGTGGCAAGGTCACCATAGCTGGTCCGCCTCCTGCTAGACAAGCAAAAATCACCATACTGGGCCCATCTGCTAAATAGTCAAAACTTGTCTCGACCACAAAACAATGGCAACCCAAAAGTCAGTTCAACCTTATTGACCAGCTAGGCAAAACCCCTGCACAAATCTCTATACTTGAGCTGCTTCGTATCTCTCCTATACACAAAGAGATCCTAGATAAAACCCTGCTAGAGTCGTCGGTCCCCAAGGACATTGATGTTAGTCAATTTGAGACCATGGTGGGATACCTCACTACGCCTCACCACGTCACCTTCTCGGATCAGGACTACTCATCACCTAAAACCAACCATAATGATGCATTGCACATAGAAACTTTTATCCACAAGCACAAAGTCAGACAGGTTTTAGTAGATGGCGGAGCATGATTGAATATATGCTCTCTCAAACTGGTTATGGCTCTAGGGTTCTTTGATGCATGCGTAGACCCGACAAAGAGTATAGTGATCAAAGCATATGACAACGAAGAATGCTCTTCACGGGGTGTTATCTCTCTCCCTATCAGAGTGGGACCGGTCATTGTGGACACAACTTGCCAGGTCCTGGATTTGGAATTACCATATAACATCTTGCTCGACCGTCCATGGATTCATGCCTTAAAATCCGTTCCATCCACATATCACCAATGCCTAAAGTTTCCATTTGACGGCATGGAAGTAACCATATACGGAGACCCCGACCCTTTCCAATATTGTATCAACCTAAGGGGTATTTCTGAAAACTGAGTGCCTATTAACTGAGAAGCACCTGGCTCCTTGTCTTCCAAGTACATTGACCCATCCACCCTCACACCATCTTCCATGTCAGCTCCATCCACATCTTCCGCCACACCACCACCTACCGCAAACCCTAAGGCTGAATCCACTATCAAAATCCAGGACCTCGGCTGCGGAGAATTCAAACTGCACACAACATATAGCATAACAACAATGCCCAAGTCTCCAAAGGTCTATGGTTAGCCATGTTTTAGAATGGAACCTCAGGAAATTTTTAAAGTTCCACCAAAAACAGTTTTCATCAAATGGGGAGACATGAGTAATGAAGACCTTGCTGATATCATAGGATGGATCTATAAGGATACCATCACACTACCCCCATTAGCAGTTCAAAAATATGGCAAGGGTTATGACATAATGAAGGCTAAAGGATACGATGGTACTAGTGGCCTAGGAAGAAATAAAATAGGCCGAAGAGAGCCCATAGAACCTTTCCAAATTCCAAAGTATCTTGGATTAGGGTTTGGATCGCTCGACAATGATGATTGACGTACCATTGGACTTTCGAGTGAGCGGGTACATGCTTCAAAAAGTGTCGAGACCACTAAGGAAACCCTCACCAAAACTAACTCCCAAGAGTGGGAATTTGGCTCAGAACGATCCCTAAGTGACTGTTGCCTTGATGACTTGTTTGTCGAACCAGGGGAATTGACCTCTGAACATAAATTTTGGCAAACATTTAAAATTGAACAGGCACCAAATAGTCAAAGTCCCATTACCACTCCCCATGACATAAAGACCCACCATCTGAAGTATCAGACAACACTGACAATCAAGACTCTAAGGCCTTCACCCCTTATTTTGATAATGAATATGACACAAGTGAAGGGGAATATTGGATAGAGTCCGATGTAGAGTTGGATGATGATAATCTCATCTACAACATCACTGAATCAGTCTACATGCTTTCTGCATCCTCAACTCAATTTACCAGCATTGACGATGGCATTTCCTTAATTTACCCTGAGCTAGTCGATTGGGACCAACAAGGCCCGCCAGTTTTGGACACATTCCAGAATGATGAGGCAATTGCAAAATTTATGGGATTACGTGAAGGCATACCCAGTGGGGACCACAAGTCAAGATTCACCATTGATTTAGACTGCACGACATACTTCGGTGAGACTGCTCCGTCCTCTAGTTGCAAAAGTAAAAATAAAAATAAAATAAAAAATGAAACATCTCTAGGTGAAAACCGAAAGGCACCTTTTGACGATAAAATAGTAAAAACAAAGGACGTATCTGTGGGTGAAAACCTCTCTGAGGTGCCCAAAGATGGAGGACTGGACTTTCTCCCTGTGCAATAGGAGAGATCAACTATGCTTATTGAAGACACAATAGAGGATAACATATCAACTGCAGAAGATCCCAAAATGGTCCTCTTTGCTGCATCATTGACTGAAGAAGAAAGACCAGAATTTCATAAATTATTTGCAGAAAGAAAAATCAATTTTGCATGGTCTTATGCTGACATGCCAGGATTGGATCCAGAACTGGTTCTAGACCATCTGCCACTACTACCTAATGCTAAACTAGTCAAGCAGAAGTTACACAAAATGCACCCTCAAGTTGCTCTACTGGTCAAAGTTGAGTTAAAGAAATTGCTAAATGCCGGATTCATACGGTCTATTGACTATGCTGAATGGATTTCTAACTTGGTGCCAGTAACAAAGCCAAATGGGTTGATCTGTGTCTGTATAGATTTTCGGGACCTAAATAAAGCATGCCCAAAGGATGACTTTCCTTTGCCAAACATTGACATCATAGTTGATCTTACAGTAGGATATGAGATGCTATCCCTCATGGATGGATTCTCTGGCTATAATCAGATCCACATTGCTACTGAAGACTAGCACAAAACAACATTTATTTTCCCATGGGGTACATATTGTTGGAACGTCATGCCATTTGGTCTCAAAAATGCAGGATCCACATATCAAAGAGCAATGACCACAATCTTCCATGACATGATGCACAAAATAATGGAGGATTATGTAGATGACCTATTGGCCAAATCAGTAACCAAGAAAGATCATTTGAAGTGCTAGACACAATTTTCAAGAGACTGGAAGAGGACAAAGTTCAGCTAAATCCTAAGAAGTGTGTCTTCGGGGTCACATCGGGTAAACTCTTGGGATACATAGTTTCCCGAAGAGGCATTGAGGTTGATCTAGCTAAGGTAAAAGCCATTATAGACATGCCTCCACCCAAAGGAATAAGTGAACTCAAAACTCTACAAGGCAGAGTACAATCTATTCGACGTTTCATAGCCCAATTGGCAGACAAGTGTCACCCCTTTCAATATCTGTTGCGCAAAGGTATCCCCTTTGTGTGGACAGATAAGTGCCAGGATGCCTTTCAGAAAATCAAAGATTACCTACTGTCCACGCCAGTCCTCATGCCTCCCATTCATGGAAAGCCATTGATCCTATACATCTCGACAACTAGTTCAGCACTGGGGGCATTACTAGCACAAAACGACCAAGAAGAAAAAGAAAGAGCTATATATTACATCAGTAAGACATTGGTCGGGTATGAACTAAACTACACACCAATTGAGCGAGCTTGCCTAGCCATGGTCTTTGCAACACAAAAGTTAAGACATTACATGTTGAGTCATTAGACACAATTAATAGCAAAGATTGACCCACTCAAATATTTGCTAAGTCGGGCAACATTAATAGGACGTCTGGCAAAATGGGTCATGATTCTGAGCGAATATGACATTCAATATGTTGAAAGAAAGGCTATAAAAGGACAAGCCATCACAGACCAACTGGCAGACACACCTTTGCAGAGTGATCACGCGTTAGTGGCGGATTTTCCATATGAGTCGATATTCCATACGGAACCTAAGGCACCTTGGCGACTCTACTTCGATGGATCACACACAAATCATGGCCCGGGGGCAGGAATTCTGTTCATCTCCTCACAAGGAGACTCCATTCCTAAGTCTTTTCGTATCGCCTTCCCATGCACAAACAATGTGGCAAAATATGAGGCATTAGTTATAGGACTAAGAATGGCAATAAAATGGAAGATTAGAGCACTACATGTCTACGAGGATTCTCAGCTTGTCATCAACCAGGTTAATGATGACTATGACACAAAGGATGAGAAGTTGATGCCTTACAAATGCAAGGTTGACAGTTTCCACACATACTTTCATATGGTAACTTTTGAACAAGTTTCAAGAGCACAGAATAAAGCGGCAAATGCTATGGCTACAATAAGCTCTCTCCTTGACATACCAAGCAATTTGCCCCAGTTGGAATGTCTAATAGAGCAATTATTGGTCCCTGCCTATGATATTTCAGAGTTAGAGATGGTTTGAAAACTTGTTGGTCCCGACTCTCCTTGGTATCAGGATATTTATGACTACCTTAAGTCCCAAACCCTTCCACCAAACCTATCCAATAACCAAAGGAAGTCCTTCATCTGAAAATCTGCAAGATATGCCATCGTTAGTGACACCCTTTACCACCGTAGCTTTGACAATACCCTCCTTAGATGTCTCGACACTAACGAAGCACGTACAACCTTACGCGAAGTGCACGACGGTATATGCAGGTCTCATTCAAGTGGTCCTACCCTGGCCAAGAAAGTAACGAGACTTGGGTATTATTGGCCGACCATTGAAAATGATGCATTATAATATGTTAGGACTTGTCGCAAATGTCGGATTCACAGTGATTTGATCCATGCTCTAGCATAGGAACTTCGGCCGATCACTTCTCCTTGGCCCTTCGCTCAATGGGGACTCGACCTCGTGGGTAAGATTCATCCGACCTCGTCCAATGGCCACAAATTTATCATCACCGCCATTGAGTATTTTACGAAGTGGATCAAAGCCATCCCTTTGACATACATAACCGGCAAGCAAATATCCAAGTTCATTCTTAACTACATCATTTGCTGGTATGGCCTTCCGCAATCCATCATCACTAACAACGGACGTCTATTTAAAAACCAAGACGTACGTGAGTTATGTGAGCGATTTCACATCCAACACCATTTTTCATCTCCATACTACCCACAAGGAAATAGTCAAGCTGATGTGTCAAATAAAACCATTGTCAAAATCCTAAAAAAGACTGTCAATGACGCTGGCCGTGACTGGCACATACAACTCAACCCTGCTTTGTGGGCTTACCGAACTAGCATTCGTACACCTACAAGAGCCACTTTTTTTGCCCTAGTCTTTGGCATTGAGGCCATCTTTCCCATTGAGGTTGAAATTCCTTCATTACGAGTCTCCCTGAAGGGTTTAACTGATGAAGAAGAGTATAGACAGTCATGCTTGCATGAGCTGGAAATGCTGGAAGAAAGAAGGCAAAATTCACTGAACCATCTCCAAGCATATCAGAACCATCTTTGTCGCAGCTACAACAAGAAGGTTATGGTTAGAAAGTTTGAAATTGGCGACCTAGTTCTCATGCAGAACCCCAAGAACCAAGCTGACAGAGAAAAGCTAGGAAAGTTTGAACCAAATTGGTTGGGTCCCTACATTATCATATCTGCTTTTGGTTCTAGATCCTATTAGCTAGCAACTCCAGATGGAGAACAATTGACAGAGTCCATCAACAGTTTACACCTCCGAAGGTTCTACGCATAGCATCAGGGGATTGAGCTGAAAACTGTAAAATACAAAAAAATTGTAAAATGATAAAAAAATCGTTGCCTTGATGAAAACCTAGCAAATAGGCATCTTGGTGACACCAAAAAAATTAAAAAGTCAAGAAAAGAGTAAAGAGAAAATTTTTCGTCCAATAGTGAAAACCTGGCAAACATGCGCTTTGGATAAGTACCATGGTGAAAACCTGGCAAACAGGCGCCATGCGTAATCAATCATTGCTTTGCCATCTACTGTCATTTTGTCTGCCTTTGCCTAGGATGAAATGTATTTCCGCCATTATCATGCATCTCGCCACCATACCACCCTACCTATCACGGTTAATAAACGATTGACATCAAGTCCTGATGACTGTCCATCTAGTACACCAGAAGCACCCTTTTCATATCCCTTAAAATAGGCTAAGTATTGGACCTGACTGGGGGAAAAATGTTTATCATGTAAATGCAGTGGATGTCACACATGATCTCGACAATTGGCAAAAATTCCTGAAAAAAGACAAAAAACATTGGCAAAAAGTCCTAAAAAAAGACAAAAACATCATAAAAAGTCTTGAAAAAAAAAAACAAAAGCATCATAAAATGTCCTGAAAAAAGACAAACATTAGCAAAAGTCATGAAAAAAGACAAAAACATTAGCAAAAGTCATGAAAAAAGACAAAAACATCATAAAATGTCTTGAAAAAAGATAAAAATATCATAAAAAGTCTTGAAGAAAGACCTAAAAATCATAAAACGTTCTAAAGAAAACCACAAACAAAACATCAGACTCCTCGAAGAACGCAAACACAGCGTCATCTCTTGTCAAATTCAGTCATGTCAATCAGTCTTTGTCATTTGTCGAACTATGTTGTCTCTGCGCATTTGCTACGTAGGCAAGACTCACATTTGAGTCCCCGAGACATTAGGTCAGTCCTTTTAGGTTTGTCAAAATAAAATCATGACGCAATCTTTGGTCACCAAGACAAAGTCATTGGTCATGTCGAACTACGAGGTCTCTGAGTGTATGACATAGGCAAGGCCATCTTTCGATGAGCCCCTGAGGCCACACTAGGTCAGTCCATTAGGGTTGATGACACTACACTGACACACACGTCAAAACATATTCAAGACAAAGCGAATCACTCCCAAATGGGTAAACTCCTAAAGCAGATCAAGGTAATCAATTATGTCAAATCTCATCAACAGGTCAATCATATCATCACGACAATATCAGCATATAGTCAAACACAAGTCAAACTTGGTCAAATCAAGTCAAATCATCATAACCTGTCCAATTGTCAACTTTAGGTTAACCTTCAGATGTGTCCTTCTGAAGGATAACCTCGGTCATTCATGCCTTAGGATGTGTCCTTCCTAGGCATCATCACTGTCTTTCGACATTTTGAGGGATCCTCTTGCCATCTAAGGATCATTCCTTTTGACATCAATTTTTTTTTCTTCAGATGTGTCCTTTTGAAGAAACAAATGGGTCATTTATGCCTTAGGATGTGCCCTTCCTAGGCATTGTCATCATCACTGTCACATGATATTTACGAATCAATTCTCTTGCCATTAACGTTATTCAGGATGCTTCCTTCCTGAATTTGGCAATTTTGGACATTTGTCGTATGAGCATCATCAAATCTCATCATCATTAAACCTGACATCTTGACATTGGAACAATGGATATCCAGATGCACTTGGCAAACACTTGACAATTGTCTTTTGGTTTTTTATTATGTTATTAGTTTTTCAGTGAGATCCCACTAAACAGGATTTACAGAAGCAGCGACGTATCATGATGATTGACACGCATGGCTACTAGTTTCTCAGCGAGGTCCTAATTTTGGGATTTAGAAAAACAACGACATATCATGGTAAGGGCTCTATTTTTGTATTTCGACAATCATGTCGCTAGTTTCTCAAGGATGTCCTGGAAACAGGATTTAGAGAAGCAACGACGTTTCATGATTTGTCCTTGTCTTTTCTGCTTGTGGTTGATTATGACAAAAAGACTGGGGCAATCACGCTCTTAGTATGAGTCATGATCATCCTTGTCTACGACTGCTTGTCTTACGTGATGGTATGACCTTGCACACTCTGATCTATGTCATATGATGGTGTTTGTTGGCCATTACAATAGTCTGCCCAATGATGATTAAGAGCAATAAATATTAAAGTCCTATGGTAAAGCTTTGAAGGATTTGGTCTAGGAATTAACATGCATTTTCTTCGGTCTGGTCATCTCCTTGTCTTCAGTTTGGTCATCTTCTCTTCTTCCGTCTGGTCATCTTCTCTTGTCCATCTCACGATGATATCCTGTGACATCCAAAAACATAAGTGCATTCATGATCATATAAACATTGCATTACGCCCATACATACATCATCCATAGCATTAAATCATTTACATAATCACAAACATTGCATTAACATTATCATCAACGTGACATCCATTTACAAAACACATTATGCACATTATCATCATCATCTCATATAAATAAGCATTGCATCATCATAGCATCGAAATCATAAATAATCATCATAAGACATACATGATACATCATAAATCATACATCATAAATCACATATATCATAATGCATTAAATCAAGGAACATCACATAACACACATGTAGGCCACATCAGAACTACATCATCATATAATATGATCTCAAAAATGTACAATTTCATAGGATAAAGTCAGGGGATATCCCAAAAATAAAGCTCACAGGCTCAATAATATATATACATAGTGTGTCATAATAACAAAAATGCCCCTAGAGTAGACTCTCATCATCCCCTTGTGGTGAAGAATGTGGCGGCTGCAACTCTAAAACTGGCAATGAGAAGATAGGCGGACCTGTGGCAACCTCTGCCTGTGCCACTAATGGAACTGAGAAGGAAGGCGTCATCTCTACAGTAATAGACACCTGTGATGTCACTGTAGCCTGACTCTGAGAAGTAGATGGATCAACCACTGGCGACTGTCCCTATACCGACCTCTGCACTGAACCAGTTGACTCATGACTGTGGCTCGGGGTGTGTCGGCGTGAGTGATGTGACCTATGCATTGATGTGTGCCTTGTTGAGGTAGATCCTCTGACACTGGCACTGCCTGATCTGTGGCCACTGTCTGTCCTCGACTATGACCGAGACAAAGTAGGATCTCGTCGCTCCGGTGGCACTGCCTGCTCGTACAGTGTCCTGTACTACCCCAATATCGTGTTCACCCTGGCCAACTTGCGAGCCATGTCCCCTACGGGCCTTGCCCTCCCCCACTGATCCATTTCTTCCGTCCTTTGTCCATCCATTCTTCCATTTTTTTGTCCATCCATGTCCATCCGTCCTTCCACTTCCATCCATGCCATCCATTATCCACCATCCACCTCCTTCCTCCATGTCCTTCTCCATCTCACTTCCTCCTGCCTCTCCACCTCCAGCTCCACGTCCTCATCCTCTCTCCCCACCTCCACCTCCACGTCCTCATCTTGTCTCCCCACCTCCACCTCCTCCTCCTATCTCTCCTCATCCCTCCTGTCGGGGCTGCTCCTCTCTCTCCCCCTCCTCGCCAACCTCGGGGATAGCATCTAGTGCTACCCTCGCCACACATGGGTGCACCCTCCGGACCTGTCTCTGCCCATCCCGCCATCGCCTCCGGCCGTCTCCGCCATCATCCCCACCCCTGCCTCCGTCTCTGCCTCCATCTCCACCCCAGCCTCCGTCTCCACCTCGGCCTCCATCCTTGCCTCTGTCCCAGCCTCCGTCTCTCCCCCAGCCTCCGTCTCTGCCCCTACCACCTCACCTGGCCCTCAACACACGAGGTATAATTGATCGTCTGTCCACCGGTGCTATCCCATTTGGATCTATCAATGGCACTAGTCTGCGTGCCTGCCACCATAGGTCATAATCGGCTGTCGTCCTGGGATTGGCTGCTCCACCCCTCCATCCCCATGCCTGGGCTCCTAGCCCATCAATCTGCTACTCTGTAAAGGCCACTAGAATGGTTGGTCCCCAAGCATACTCTCTGGAAGACCAGGCATACTTGGCTATCCCTGCAGGTACACCCTACTGCTCTCTGAATTGCCTCAGGACACGCTGTGGTAAATACATCTCAATGATCAATGAAGTTTGCACCGTCCTACCAATCAAATATCTGTACTGCCTGCATAGACTCAAATGGTCTACCTCATCATCCCACTGTCTGCAGTCTTGATACGACCTCTAGATAAAGGACACCATCGTGTCAATTCGATGCCGCTACCAACCTGTCTCACCCATCCGGGTCTGCTGTAAGGCACCGACGTAGTAGTAAGCATAGGGCATACAATCGGCCAACTGTGGTCTGTCAATCGGTGGACGAAATATCGATATGTGCTCCCAGGCCCATATCATCATCAACGTAGTCCCACACGAGATACTCTCTCCTCTCCTATAGGAAATATCATGCAGCTGATGGTAGAGTGTCCCCAGTAAACAAGGACCCCAAGCATACACTGTCCTATCATGTCTCATGCCAACCAGGACGTCTCCCCAACCAATAGGAAATCTGTGCCCCCGATGATTAGGAATCAAGATCCCCCCAATCAAAGTCGCAAGGAATGCATCAAAGTGACTATAGTGATCCGCCATGAACTCCCATCTAATCTCATAACCCTGGATGCCCAGTCCTGCACCCTAATCTCGGTAGTAAACTCGGAAGGTATGCTCGCCATGGCGAGGGTCGTAGATGATCCGCTCCCCTCAGATTGGCACTCGCAGAATCCGGTAGACGTCCTCCAGAGTAATGGTAGCCTCACCTGTCGGTAGGTGGAACGAACAAGTCTCCGAATGCCAATGCTTGCACAGCGCAGTCAGTAATCCCTTGTTCGCCCGAATGGTGGGCATGTAGGCAATGTAGAACAACCCTAGTCGCATCAATCGATGCTGCTCCCGCGGGCTCAACTCGTCGACAAACCGAAATGTGGTTGGTCTGCTCTCTCGCATGTAGATAGGGGAAAGTTGCCTTTGCAAAAAGATGAACAATATATCAGTACTTTCTAAACAACTGTCAGCATCATCAAAAGCATTAAGGGTTTCACAAGTATCACAATTGGTCTCAGTAAAAGGAAAAAATCAAATGCGTCACGTTATAGCAGTTGCATTGCAAATATTTGAATGCATCTCTAAAATCCTCAAATTTGTTGCAACATGACAGTTGCATCTCTTGGTTGCCCAAATGTGTCGCATTATGGCAATTGTGTCATGAATTTTGGTAATCGCGACACAAGAAGGTGAATGCGTCGCTCAAATGTGCAATTGTGGCACAAAATGACAATTGCGGCATTCCAACCCCCATATGCGACTCGGTTAGGTGAATGCATCGCAGTTTTTATCAAATGCATCGCAACGCCTCACCCACCCTACGATTAACTAGTCATTCGCGTTGCGACGCATCATATGCGTCGAACGCGCAAACGATTGCAACTTACGCGAATGCAGTTGCGTCGCGGCGCAGTTGTTGTTTGCCCTAGAAACCTAAAATTGGCACGCAAAACAAAAAAATTACAAAGCGGGACAAGGGTACATACCCTGGCTCTGAGCCCTCTGACTGTCTAAATGTCTGTATGATCTCGCCGTGATGCTCTGTCACTGGAATCACCATCCGCTCCTTTTCGCTCTGGGCTCTCGAAGTTTGCAAAGTAAATAGTAGAAATGAATTGACTTTTACCCCTTTGTCAACCTATTTATAAAGTCAAAATGACATTTCTCAAACAAGGTTAATACTGGAAGGTCATTTGACCAAGTTTGACCACTTTGTTGGATACCTTAAGCATGTTAGAATTCAAAACCGACTGCGCCATTATTTTTCTAGGCACCAAGTTGACTTATCGGGACCCTTTTCAAAATTTTCTGTTGTCGGCTCAAAATTGGAAAAATTTCCTGAGGGGGCATTGATACTCCATACCGTTACCAGGGCATGACTTTAACTTATTTTCTTTGTCACAATGCGACATGCTACATTATGACAAAGAGGGGCAAAATGTAGACACCTAAAAATGACCTAGGCCTGCAAGCTTCATTTTACCACTTTCGTTCTAGCATAATTAAGACATTTAATTATGTCCTTGGTCCACATTCGACTATTGATTAAATAATTCATAATTATTTAATTAATTCATGTCCTTTATGCTTCATGATTATTAAATAAATAAATTTTTTTATTTATTAATACGTCATTAATTGTCTAAGTCTTCCCTTAATTAAATAAATTTCTTAATTTATTTAATTACCTTTTTTTCACTTTATGTTTCTTGATTATTAAATAAATAAGTTTTTATTTATTTGCTTAATATGTCACTAATTGTCATAATTAAATGAATTAAATAATTTATTTAATTATTGGTCTTATTTGCTAAAATTAAATAATTAAATTTAATTATTTAATTGCCAAATTGAATATTCTTCTCATTTTAAATAAATTTAATTATTTAAAATGTCAAACTCATTCTTAACTACAAGCTCATTTTGGTAAATAATTTGAAAACTGATTATTTACTATTTCTCAGAAGTTCACATTTGGAATTAATTTAATTCCAAATCGGTAACTTTCCTCTGAGAGTCAACTAATCTGGCAGGTTCTTGATCTTTTCGAATTTGATCTTCGGTCCACTCTTTATCTTATTCATTTTCGAAAATCTTTATTTTCGAATTAATTTCCTCGTTTATTCTCCACCGTTGATTCAATTTTCTTTGATGACATTTTGACCGCTCGATTAATGATTTTTCCCTAACCCTAATTAGGGATTCTGGGATTTAATTTGGGCCTCTCATTTTAAGTCTTAGTCGGAAGTCAATCTCATCCGTCCATTCAAAATGATATTTTCTATAAAATGCCATTTTCCTCTCACTTTCCGAGGACACCTTACACACTACACACACACACATTATAGGCGCATTGCATACTTATTCACTTGCACACTTAGGCTTTTCATTGCAACTATTTGTCTTTATTTAATCAAATCTTAGTATGTTTAGGCATTGGCAATCATAGTCATTTAGTCATAGGCATTAGACATCTATGCAAATCCTTCAAAGCTTGTTGTAGGACATAGGCATATATTTGCAGATTGCTCGCACGAAAGATCTGAGGGTAAAGCATTATCCAACAAGTAAGAAGGTGTTACGAAGGTGAGTCATGGAGGCTTCAACAATTATCAGGTATACTTATTCTTTTACATTTCGCTTCCTTTGCACTTTGTAATCACTTTGGGTTTTTGTCTTTTGTATTGATTTAACACTCTTGAATCCAAACTTGAAAAATTACCCTTAGTTACAAATTTTAAATGTTGAAAATAAAGCTTTACATTTTATTTAATTAATTAATTAGTTTATTTGGTTAAGTAATTTAATCATTGAGGTTAAAATTATTTAATTAAATAAATAAATTAATTAATTAAATTAAAGTTACTTTAATTGTGAGAATAGATTAAATTTAAATTAATTGTTTTGTGGGAAATGGAATTTTAATTATGAAATAAATAAATAAATAAATAAAGAAAAGGAAATTGGATTTTGAATTTTGAATTCTTTAATTCTTTAATATGCATTGGATTCTTGATAAGGAAGAAAGAAAGATTTGCCATAAGGTTGTTAGAAGATATTTTCTTCTTGAAATGTGTGTTAGTTAAATTAATTGTTTTTTTCTTGTTGAGGATTCTCTCGGAAGATATTATGTGATTTGGGGAAAACAAAAAATCACTTCACGGGAAATGAAAAAAATAGAGTTCTGCTAAATTTTTTGGGAATTGTGTTTATTTGTGATTTCCTTTGGGTTTTGCTGAATGCTTCTGGAAAAAGTTTTGGAATTGCTTTTGGATAGAAATTTGTATTCTTCTGTTAAGTGGTGATTTGTAAAGGCTTTGAAAGATTGCACGCAATAGACAAACAAAGCTTTTCTTCTACAACCAAGTTCATCAAACTACAAGAATACAGGTATTCCTCTATTTAATTTAATTTGTTTTCTTTTGAAAAGATTGCCTGTGTAAGAATTAGTTTTGTGTAAGTTTTGTAAAATTGTGAATTTAAAAGAATGCTTGAGGAAATAACTGTGGTTGTGATTCCTGTATTTCTTCTCAGTGAATTTTGTGAAAAATTATTCTTTAGAAATTTGTTATTTCTCTGTTATCTTTCAAAATAAGATTTTATAGTGAAATCCGAGGGCAACACAAAGGATTTGTTAAATTATAGGAAATACAAAAGAATCCTTGGGAAGAACTCACAGGAAAAGAATTAGAGAATTTGAATTGGAAACCCTTTGTTGTTGAATTGAAATCTCTGATAAAATTGTGTAAATGGATAAGTTTCTCAGTTTCCTGTTTAAAAAAATTCTTTATTATAATTTTAGCTCTTGTACGATAATCATGCAGTTTATTATATATATATAAATATATATGTAGACAGAAATGGAACAAGCACAGAGCTTCCATATTCTTCATAATTCTTATTCTTCATCGTCTTGATTAAATAATGTCAATTGTTTAATTATTCTCTATAGTCTTCATTTCTTCTATTAATTAAATAATCTTAATTATTTAATTAATTCACATTCTTTAGTCTATCTGATTAATTAAATAAACGCTTTTTATTTAATTATGTTACTAATTAACCTTATCCTTCTTGTCAAATTAAATAAATTTTTATTTAATTTACTCTTTATCATACTTCAACAATAATTAAATAAATTCTTTTATTTATTTAATTATGCATTTAAATCCCTTCATCACTTAATTAAAGAAATCTTATTTATTTAATTATTCTTCAAATATGGGTAAGTGCATCAAGATGGTCGCACTTTTGTGGCGAAACAAGAAAAAAATGCGCCATAACACGAACGCGTTATGTCTTTTTAAAAGCAAAAAAAAAAGTGAATCCAAATATCATTTGTCATTTTCTTTTTACTGTTTTTCATCTCCGCCCGCGGCTAAAAACCCTACTTTACGCGCTCGCGTTGTTGGAGAGGTGATTTCTTCACATTTCATCAACTTCAATTGGCTTTTCTTCACAAATATGGCGCCACGATGACGAAGAGATGCAAGAGGTAAGTTTTCTTTGGTATTTGTTATGAATTTTTTAGTTTTAAATTGATTTTGTTTGTTTTAGTTTAGAAATGAATGATTTTTTTTTAATTTGTAGGAAATCCTCAACAAGAGGAGGAAAATCCTCAACCAAATTAGCCTCAATAAAATCAACCTCAACAAAATTAGCCTCAACAACAAAATC
>VDFB02232955.1:0-10346 GCA_007258455.2 Sequoia sempervirens
ATCTTGCTTGGACTTAGAAGGATCTAAGTACCAAATACTTCATCATGCTAGAACTGCTTGCAGGGGAGCTTGAGACATTGGTTTCCTGCATTTCACCTCCAAATGGATGCATCTTGCCTGATCATTAAACCTCAAATCACCCAATTGCATGAAACTGCCTAAGTGAGGCCTAAATCCTACTAGCCCTTACCAGTTTGTTTTTGACCTTTTTCTCACAAATTTGACACACAACCTATCAAATAAAATGCACTTTCAGACACCCTTTTCAGGGTTTTAAATCTTACATGGGTTATTAAATCCTTATCTCTTCTGTACAGCTGTCTCCAAAGTTCTTGGACTGGAGGCTCAATTGCCCTGGCAACTAGGGTTCCACCGTTTCTTATTTCCAAGTTCTACCAAAGGTTTGCTTTAAGCTCCAAACCTTTTGTCAGTTAGAAATATTATCTAACCCTACCAGGAAATGTACGGATTCTGTACTGTGCTCACATCCCCTGCCTATGTTCTCAAATTCTCTCCTCCAAACTCCTAACCGGTCACTTTCACTTAGGGTTTGCATTTCCACTTTGTTTTGCTCTCAAAGGTTCCTAACACTAAATACATACAAAAGCATGGCTCCCTTTACCATTTCCATCGCACCTCGTGAAAGCTCCACTGGCTGACTTCATGGGGGAGCCATTTCTTGGTTGGGTTCACTCACAACTGCTTAAAACCCTCTTAAATTCTAGTTTTAAGGATTCAATTTAATAACCCTACACTACCTCTTCAATACACAATGGAAAATGAATCAAACCTATTCTAATAGCATGAATGCAGTGCTAAATCTGTGTATCCCACGCCTATTATAGTTCTGTTGCAAAACACAGTGGAATTTTCAGAAACAAAGCGCTACAACTCTAAACTATGAAAACAAAGCACTGAATCTATTCTCAACGCTTATTTACAACAAATAATTCACTTCAAGCTATGCAAGGAACCTAAAAACAGTGAGAAACTGATATAAACAAAGCCATTTTTAATCACTGTTCACCAAGTACGCTGGTAACACACAGAAAAATACACAAAATCTGCCACTGTCTTTTCATTCCCTTCAAGAAAAAACTGATTACAATCCTCTAACTGACTGTCTACGAGCCCATTCCCCTCATTTTGATGCTATTTCCAAAGTTTCAGGGGAGTTGGTCGAGCGCTTCCCTATTTTCTAGGGATTCCCATCACTAAGTTTCATGCAATCTTCACAAATCTTGACATGCAACTCCACATCCACATCTTGCAACTTCCATTATGGTTTGATTATGTCATATTCCTCAAATCTAGGATCTCCATTACCTTGAACTCGAGCAATCAGCTTTCCCTTAACCATTCCTTGGCATCTTTTATACAATGATGAAGTAACTTTAACACACTAAATACTTAAAAACTTAAAACATGTTGTCCAAAGTTTCATAAAGCAAAATTTAATGCTAATGATGACCTAATGAAGATTTTAGTCCTAATGACTAACTCTTCACACCAATGCAAGACCTTCTAAGGTCCAAACCAAAACACAAGTATAATAATATTCCTGACTTGGCTAGGGTCAGTACAAGCCAAAATTGTTTTCAACCCAAAATGGAGGTCAGCCTAGGTGCTCCTGCACCATCCTCCCTAAAACAGAAAGATTCAATCCATCCTTGGATTGAGAAAGTTAGGATCAACTCCCAACTTCTTGAATTCTGCCTCCTTGATCCAGATTGCATAAACTTCAGATTGTCCTTGTCTTTGGATCAGATGTTCCTTATATTCTTTGGTTCTTGTTCGTTTGTAGACCCTGGTATCCAAGATCTTATCAGCTTGTTTTACTGCAGTGGAGGGCAGTTTGAGCTCTTCTACATCTTGATTGACTTCATGGAGTGTCTGATCCAAGTTTAATGGTGGTCCTTTGTAGTGTACAAGGTTTGTAATATTGAAAATAGGGGACAGTCCACTGTCATCAGGCAATTGAACTTTGAATGCATTACTTCCATACTTCTCCAATATAGGACAGGGACCTATCCTCTTCATTTGCAGCTTGTGAGGAACTCCTTTCTGCAATCTAGCCTTGTTCAAATGGACCATTACTAAGTCTCCCACATTAAATTGGACTTCTTTTCTATGCTCATCCACCTTAACCTTATGCTTCATGGTATTCTCTGTCAAGGTTTTTCTGACTGTCTCATGAATTTCCTGCATTGCACAAGCAAAGTCATCTGCATAGCCACTTCCCTTGACTCCATCCTTCAGCTCTCTCAGCTCATAAACACCTCTAGGGTGCAGTCCATAAACAATTTCAAAGGGAATCTTCCCTGTGGATCTATTAAATGTGTCATTATATGCATATTCAGCATGCCCAATAATATGATCCCATTGTTGACCATACTCCTTGGTCAAGCATCTAAGAAGGTTTCCAAGTGTCCTATTCACAACTTCGGTCTGACCATCAGTTTGGGGATGGTATGCAGATCCAAAGGACAGATTGGTGCCCATTCTTTGCCAAAGAGTCTTCCAAAAGTGACTCATAAATTTAGTATCCCTGTCTGATACAATGCTGATTGGTAAACCATGAATCCTAACTATTTCCTTGAAGAAAAGAGAGGCTATTTGACTGGCATCATTGGTTGTTTTGTAGGGTATAAAGTGAGCCATTTTGTTGAATCTATCAACCACAACATACACACTATCCATACCTTGCCTTGTCTTGGGTAAACCAACTACAAAGTCCATGCTTAAGCATTCCCATGGCCTAGAAGGGATTGGCAGTGGCTGGTATAAGCCTGCATTTGAAGAAGTTCCTTTTGCTTTTTGACACACTACACAACTCTCTACATATTTCCTGACATCTAGGTTCATCTTAGGCCAAAAATAAAACCTTTGGACAAGCTCTTGAGTGTTGGTGATCCCAAAATGACCACTCAATGCACCATTATGCTTTTTCTTGAATTAAGTTCTCCCTAATAGAACCTCTAGGAACACAAAGTTGATTCCCTTTAAACAACAAATCACTTTGCAAGGTATATTCAACATACTTGCTATGGAAATGGTTCTTAAACTCAAGGCATACCTTATAAATTTCTGCAAAGTCTTCATCATCTGCATATGGATCTTTGAAGTGATCTATTCCCATGCTCTTCAACTGGATTTCTTGAATGGTAAGAACTCTCCTGCTCAATGCATCAACAACTTTGTTGAGAGCTCCTTTCTTGTGCTTAATGTTGAAGGTGTAAGCTTGCAAGTACTCCACCCATTTCATGTGCCTGTGACTCAACTTCTCTTGTGAATTCAGAAAACTGAGTGCTTGATTGTCTGAGTACACAATGAATTCCTTGGGAAGCAAATAGTGCCTCCACTTCCTTAATGCTTGGACCAATGCATACATTTCAAGGTCATAAGAAGAGTACTTCTTCTTGGCTTCACTTAGCTTCTCTGAATGAAAAGCCACCGGTCTGCCCTCTTGGCTGAGAACAACTCCAATTGCTACATTACTTGCATCACATTCAATGGTGAATAGCTTCTCAAAGCTTGGCAACACCAAAACAGGTTGGGTAGCTATCTTTTCCTTCAGCAACTCAAAACTCTTGTTAGCTTGCTCATTCCACACAAACTTAGTTTTCATTCCTCCTTTAATGGTATCCAACATGGGAGCACAAATTGCACTAAACTGTTTAATGAATTTCCTATAATACTGAGCAAGTCCATGGAAGCTTCTTACCTCTGTTGTTGTCTTTGGAGTAGGCCAATTAAGAATGGCTTCTACCTTGCTACTGTCCATCTTCAAGTTGCCATGTGATAGCACAAAACCAAGGTACACCAGCTCTGTTTTGATGAACTCACACTTTTCCAGATTGATCATCAGCTTCTCCTCCTGTAGCTTCTTGAAAATCAGCTCAATATGTTGGAGGTGCTCTTCTCTAGTTCTGCTATAGATTAGTATATCATCAAGATACACTAGTACAAACTTGCCAATGTAGTCCTGGAGAATTTCATTCATGAGTCTCATGAATGTGGAGGGGGCATTAGACAAGCCAAATGGCATAACTAGCCACTCATAGAGACCCTCATTGGTTTTGAAGGCTGTTTTCCACTCATCACCCTCATGTATTCTAATTTGGTGGTAACCACTCTTTAAATCTATCTTGGTATAGTACCTAGCTTCACCTAGACAATCCATGAGATCTTCAATCCTAGGGATAGGGAACCTATACCTGATGGTTATCTTGTTGATTGCTCTGGAATCAGTACAAAGCCTCCATTCTCCTCCTTTCTTAGGTGCTAAGACAGTGGGAACTGCACAAGGACTAATGCTTTTCCTAATGAGACCTTGGTCAAGTAGTTCTTGAATCTACCTAGCTATTTCCTCATTTTGCTGAGGTGTCATCTTGTAGGCTACTTTGTTTGGAAGGGTGGCTCCTAGTATCAAGTCTATCCTATAACTTATGGCTCTTTTAGGAGGTAAGGTTGCTGGTTGACCACTACTTACAATGCTTTCATAGGTCTGCAACAAGTCTTGAATCTCCTTTGGTAGTTCTTGCTTTTCAGCTGTCTTCTCCTTGCTTACTTCTCTAGGCTTTATCATCACTGCATAGCCAACTCCTTATTTTTCTTCCAAGGCCTTTAAGAACTCTTTTTCACCAGTTATCAGCAGCTTAGAACCTGCTATCTGCACCTCAGTATCTTCCAACAAAGATTGAATCTTGTAGGTTACATTGTCCTTCTTGAAGGTATAAGAATTCCTGGCTCCATCATGCACAGCTTGGCGGTCAAATTGCCATGGCCTACCTAGGAGCAAGTGGCATGCATCCATAGGTAATACATCACACAATACCTTGTCTTTATACTTGCCAATTGAAAACTCCACCCATGCTTGTTCATTCACCAAGACATGCTGACCTTTGTTGAGCCATGTGACCTTGTAAGGGTTCTTGTGAGGTATTCTTGCTAATTTTAGTTTGCTGACTGCCTCCTCTGACACAATATTGTCAGTAGAACCTGAGTCTATAATCACCTTGCACACTTTCCCCATCATCTTGCATTTTATCCTAAACAGGGATCTTCTTTGGCTTGGCTCTTCTCTAACTGGTTCTTTGATCAAAGTTCTTCTCATCATAAGATTCTCACCTTCCTCTGAGTTCAAAGGTACTTCTGATTGTTTATTTTCTACAGCTGTTTCATCTTGAATCAGATTGGTTCTCTTATCTCCTCCATGAGAAGTGCTTCCTTTCTCAGGACATCTATAGGCTGGGTGTCCCAATTGGTTGCAATGATAGCATTTCATGTTGGTGAAGTAGCTGCCTCTTCCTTGTCCACCACTTCTTCCTCTGGAGCTGAAACCTCTTCCTCTACCACCTCTACTAGAGCTTCCTTCTTGCTGTTCAGAAAATCTGACTTCTCCTTGGGCTCTTGATTCTGAGCTTCTTCCACTATAGCTTCCTCTTTGTCCTCAGCTGTCTTTGCCTTTACCTCTACCTTTGGGATTTTGTTCTTGTTTCTTTTTGCCTTTCTCTTCTATTTTCAAAGCCATTTGATAACATTGGTGTACTGTTTTGAAGTTTACCAAGCTCATATCTTCCTGGATAGACCACTTGAGTCCATTTAGGTACCTTGCTAACCTAATGCTTTCATCTTCAACCACCTTTGATCTAAGGCATAATTTCTGAAACTCCTCTGTATATGTTTGGACATCCATGTCCTTTTGCCTCAGATTGTGTCTTCTCCTGTGCAACTGGACTTCATAATCATCTGGGAGATAGGTCTGTCTTATCTTGGTCACCATTCCTCTCCATGAAACTATGGGACCTTTGCCTTCTTGCTCTCTTTCTGATTGTACAAACTTCCACCATGTGAGAGCTGCTCCTCTCAACCTTGACTTGTCCACCTTTACCTTTTGGGCCTCTGTTATTCCATCACATTCAAATTGATTCTCAATGCTCTCAATCCAGTCCACAACTGAATTAGGGTCCATTTGTCCACTGAAAAGTGGCACACCATCCAATGCTTTACCACTCAAGGCCTGCAATGCCTTCAAGAATGGTTCCTCTGCAAGGACAGGGTCAGGCTTTGGAGCTTCCTCCTCCAATTCCACTTCTTTTTCCTTGGCTTCCTGCTCTTCCTTGTCATTATTTTAGGTATCCTTTGTCTCTTGGACTGTCAAGGTCTCATTTTGAGAAATATCCTTTCTCTGAGCAACCAGTTATCTTCCTCTTGCTCTTCTACTTTCTTTGCTAGCAATGCATTTGTCACCATGGTTCCTTCCTCTGGTGTATTCTCTCCTACTGACTCAGTGGATTGGCTCATTAATCACAAGCCTGGAATCCAACTCTTGCTCTGATACCAATATGGTGTAAGTTAATACCCAAGGTTGCTGCATCACTTCAAGAAGACCTTCCACTCTGTCTCCTTCCTGGAACCTAACTCCAATGGGTTCCTCTTGAGCTTGTAGGTTGACCAAAACCTGCTCCAACTCTTCACAAAGAGTTCTTACCTTGTGCTTTACCCTAGGTAATTCAACACCTTCTTGCAACTTGATCAATCTTGCTTGCACTTAGAAGGATCTAAGTACCAAATACTTCATCATGTTAGAACTGCTTGCAGGGGAGCTTGGAACATTGGTTTCCTACATTTCACCTCCAAATGGATGCATCTTGCATGATCTTTAAACCTCAAATCACCCGATTGCATGAAACTGCCCAAGTGAGGCCTAAATCCTACTAGCCCTTACAGTCTGTTTTTGACCTTTTTCTCACAAATTTGACACGCAACCTATCAAATAAAATGCACTTTCAGACACCCTTTTCAGGGTTTTAAATCTTGCATGGGTTATTAAATCCTTATCTTTTCCGTACAGCTGTCTCCAAAGTTCTTGGACTGGAGGCCTAATTGCCCTAGTAACTAGGGTTCCACTATTCTTTATTTCCAATCTCGTACCAAAGGTTTGATTAAAGCTCCAAACCTTTTGTCAGTCAAAAATATTATCTAACCCTATCAGGAAACGTACGGATTTCATACTGTGCTCACATCCCCTGCCTATGTTCTCAAATTCTCTCCTCCAAACTCCTAACCGGGTCACTTTCACTCGCCTAGGGTTTGGTATTTCCAACTTTTGTTTTGCCCTCAAAGGTTCCTACTACTAAATATATACAAAAGCATGGCTCCCTTACCATTTCCATTGACCTCAGGAAAGCTCCATGGGATGACTTCATGGGGGAGCCATTTCTTGGCTGACTGCTCACAACTAGCTTAAAACCCTCTAGAATTCAGTTTAAAGGATTCAATTTAATAGCCCTACACTACTCCTCTTCAATACAATGGAAATGAATCAAATATTCTAATAGCATGAATGCGATTAACTAAATCTGTGTATCCCGCTATTATAGTTCTGTTGCAAAACCGCGATTGGAATTTTCAAAACAAAGCTACAGCTCTAAAAATATGAAAACAAAGCACTAAATGTATTCCCAACGCTTATTTACAATAAATAATTCACTTCAAGCTATGCAAGGAACCTAAAAACAGTGAGAACTAATATAAACAAAGCCATTTTTAATCACTGTTCACCAAATACGTGGGTAACACACAGAAAAATACACACAAATCTGCCACTGTCTTTTCATTCTTTTCAAAAAAACTGATTACAATCATTGACTGACTGTCTACGAGTCCATTCCCCTCATTTTGATGCTATTTCCAAAGTTTTAGGGGATTTGGTCGAGCACTTCCCTGTTTTCTAGGGATTCCCATCACTAAATTTCATGCAATCTTCACAAATCTTGCCATGCAACTCCACATCCGCATCTTGCAACTTCCATTATGGTTTGATTATGTCATATTCCTCAAACCTAGGATCTCCATTACCTTGAACTCGAGCAATCAGCTTTCCCTTAACCGTTCCTTGGCATCTTTTAAACAATGATGATGTAATTTTAACACACTAAATACTTAATAACTTAAAATATGCTGTCCAAAGTTTCATAAAGCAAAATTAAATGCTAATGAAGACCTAATGAAGATTTTAGTCCTAATGACTAACTCTTCACACAAATGCAAGACCTTCTAAGGTCCAAACCAAGACACAAGTATAACAACATTCTTGACTTGGCTAGGGTCAGTACAAGCCAAAATTGTTTTCAACCCAAAATGGAGGTCAGCCTAGGTGCTCCTGCACCAGAGGAGGAATAGCGAAGCATTTTTCCACGTCCCTCGGCTTAAGGCTGCAGATGACTCTCCCATCAACTGATTTGATTTGTCGTGTGGACGAGTCATAATGCTTAATGCAAGCAAGAACAAACTCAAGATCGAAAGCTGTGACGGGAATAGACACTGCTGCCAACAACCCGAAATGTTCAAGATTCTTCAATGTATTGCTGCTAATGCCCTCTAAACTGCTCAGGTTAACCACCAGATAGACATGACCTAAGTCTGTGTCTGAAGTTTTCACAAAATCATGCATCAAGACCGATTTGGTCTTATAATCTATGAGATTGAACTGGATTTTGAAAATGTGAACTTTTGACTGTGAAGTCGGGTATGTGCGGACAATTTTCCGAAAACGCTGAAAAAGCTCTAGACAAGGCTAAAAATAGCTTATGGCGGGAAAATTTTCTGGATTTTTTTCTGAAACGTGGGTTTTGTGCAGAATCAAATTCTAAGCAAACCTGGATCAATAAACATTTCAAAAAAATGAGTTTTAGCTAGGCATGTAGAGGTTTTTCAGTTTAGAAAAGCAGGGGTTCTAGAGCTCGCTCAGGGCAATTTTTCCCGAGAAAATCTAGAACATGGGTTTTTTGCAAAACATAAATCTAAAACAACCCAGATAACTCAATTTTGAAAAAGAAGTGTTTTTGACCCACATGCAAAGGAATTCTCGGAAAAAAACACAGCTTTAGAATAAAGCTACGGGGCAATTTTCTCGAAAAAATCTAAGACATGGGTTTTGCTACTGTCGCTGAAGTATGTGAACCTAGATGATCAAACTCTAAAAATTTTGCCGTTTTCTTTGACATGCAAAGAATACCTAAGACTAGAATAAAAGAAATTAGACAGAAGATAGAAGTTTGTTTTTCTTTGTTTATTCTGCTTCTGTAGAAAATTGCCTATGCTTGACTGAGATTTGATGAAACTTGCATGCAAATGAAAAATGAAGTCTGAAATATCCTTCCTCTGAACAAACTGAATCCGTTGCTATGAAGAACACTGAAATTTGACACCTGTAGCACCTTCAAGTCTTTGTTTGCGCAAAAAAGGCGTATTTCTTCTTGCTTGGAATGATGAATAATGGACACCTAAGTTTGAATAAATAGGCATTTATCATCAAAGGCATGACAAATGCTTATCTTTCTCTAAAAATGGCACGTGCTTTCTCATTGGGCCCCTAAAACCAACGCCTAGCCTGTGATTGGCTCTCAAAATAGTTAACTGAATGAACAATATGCACTAAATAAAGCACCACCTTTAATATCTTTAGTTAAATAAAGCGCCATGCTTTAATATTTCGACATAAATAAATCGCCATCTTAAGACTTTAGTTAAGACTAAAGCGCCATGCTTAAATCTTCACACAAAATAAATAAAGTGCCATGCATAAGTCTTCAGTTAAGACTTGACATGCACTTCAGTTAAGTCAACATGCAAAATAATAACTCAACATGCAAACTAGTTAACTGGACATGCAAATCAGTTAACTTCTGATTTGTACCCCAAAATTAAAATTTTTGTTACACTTATACATTTTGAAGAAATGAGTAAAAGTCTTGTTAAATCTATCAAAAAAAGGTCAAAATTTGGGTTTGCATGTCTTGAATGAGGGGTAAAAAAAACTCAAAATTTCCAAAATCTAACGATCTGGGTCTGCTCAAAGCGACCAAGTCTACAAAACCCAGATCTCGGTTTTTCATCCCTACTTTTTAGGAAAACTGCTATTTTTAAAAATTTGGTTTCTTTCGAAACGGATACTGGCAAAATTTTCTAAAAATAGAAAGTTTGTTAGCCAAGGTCCAAACTGATTTTGATTGGCTCAAAATACTTCCATATCAGGCCGGTGCAGTCAGAATCTCAAAAAGATCAATTTTGCCCTAGTGGGTCTATTCTGCTTTTTCAGAAGCATATCAGGAGCTCCGGAGTCATCAATGGAGGTCAGTTGGCTGCCAGGCATCAGATTCAATGATCAAGCATTAAACAAAATATCAAACGATGAACGTGCATGTTGAATGAAGGAAGGTGAAATTTGCTTAAAATTGACTAACACTGCTTGACATGGGCGCCCCAAGAGGAAATAGGCGCCCATCTTTTTAGGGCATCAAACGATGAAATTAGGGTTCAAGCTTCCAAGCAAAGTTGTT
>VDFB02232958.1:0-10458 GCA_007258455.2 Sequoia sempervirens
TTTAGAAAATGAAATGATTTGGACACAAAGAAAAAAAATAGAAAAGTTGATTTTATATACATCTTATTTCTTAATTTATTCTAAAATTCTAATTAATAATTGTTTAATTAATTTAAAATGAATATTTAATTTAATTTAATTTAATTTTATTAGATAATTAGTAAAACTAAATAAATAATAAATATTTTATGGATTTTAAAAATTAGAATTTAGTTTAATTTTATTTGTAATGTCAAATATTAAAATTTTAGATTGAAATACTTAATTTATTTTAAAATATTTATAATTAAGGTTGAATTTATAAACTAATATTAAGACATTAATAAATATAACCCTAATAATATGTTATTATGATTAGGGTTAGTGTTAGTATTAAATTAGGGTTAGAATTATGGTTCAATTGTGTTAGGGTTTAGTTAGGGTTAGTGCTTATTAAGGGTTAGGGTTTAAATATGATTCAATTGGGGTTAGGGTTCAATTAGGGCTAAAATTTAGATGGGCTGAGGGTTAGGGTTAGAAATAGTGTTTAATTAGTCTTAGAGTTAAAAATAGGGTTAAATTAGGCTTAGGGTTAAAATTATGATTAAATTAGGGTTAGGGTTCAATTAAAGGTAGGATTATATTTCAATTAGGGTTATGATTCAATTATGGTTAGGGTTTTGGTAAATTATAATTATCTCACATATGAGTTTGGGGTTAGTGCTAAGATCTTGATTTAATTAAGCTCAGGCTTAAGGTTAAGGTTAGGGTTTAATTAAGCTCAAGGTTAGGGTTAAGGTTAAGGTCGAGATTTGATTAGGGTTATAATTAGAGTTAAGGTTGTCATGAGAACTATGGTTAGTGTTAAACTAAGGATTATGAATAGCATTAGAATTATGGTTAGGTTTAGAATTATAATTAAGATTATAATTATGGTTAGAATGAGAAGGTTTAGGATTATAATTATAGATAGACTTAGGGTTGGGATTAACATTAGGGTTAAGGTTAGGTTAGGTTTACCATTTAATTAGAGTTGGGGTTCTAGGATAAAGCTTGGGTTCAATGATAGGGTTAGGGTTGGGGTTAGAGTTAAAGTTCAATTACAAATAGGGTTAGGGTTCAATTAGGTTTAATGTTAAGGTTAGATTAGGGTTATGATTCAATCTCAACAATAATTCTCACTCTAACTCTAACCCTAAACTTAATTGTAAATCTAACACTGACACTATTTTGAACCCCAACCCTAACTAAATATATATCTAACCCTAACCTTAATTCTATAACTAAAAGTAATTATAATCTTTTCTTTCATGTTGTACTGCAAATGGTACTAGCATATATATATTATTTATTAATATATATAAAATACGCCAAGAGATATCTTTGTCGAGGCACCTATTTTATAATAGTACAATAGACACATCAAAAGGATATCTCTAGGAATATTTTATATATATTATTAATAAATAATATACATGCGATGAAGTATTTAATAAATAAAATAAAATAAATATATCAAATTTTTACAATATAATTAATAAAATAATTAAAAAATGAATGAATATTATTTTAAAATTATTATATATATATCAATTTTTTATTTTTATTTTTATTTTTATTTTTATTTTAAAGGGGTAAAAAATTTATTGAATATCAAAAAAAAACATTACAAAGGAAGCAAAGGACTGAGGTCCCAAGGAGAAACAAGCATAATCTGACCAAACTAAGAAAAAACAGCCAACACCATCATCTATCACCATTCCCAGCCCTATCTTCAGTAAGAATACTCGTTAAATCAGGACGGAGCTCCTGAGGAATCAACTCCCACTCCTCAATTCTCCATCCCTCAGCATGCTCAGAAGCCCATTTTGCCAAACAATCAGCTGCCCTATTCCACTCCCGTGGAATATGGACAAAAGTCACAGTTTCCATCAAAGAACTAACGCGAAGAATTTGTTGCACAACCCTAGCCAATTGTCAGCTGACATCTGCCACTTTTTGCTCAATAAGCAAATTTATCAATATCTGGGAATCAGATTCACAAACAATCCTTCTCCAGCCCAAACCATGCGCTCTCTCGAGAGCGTCAAGAATAGCCAATCCTTCCACAAGGTTGATGGTATGCGTCCCTTCATAGATCGAAAAGAGAAAGATCACCGAGCCCAAAGAGTCCCTACCAATCCCCCCAATACCAGCTGATCCCGGATTGCCCCTGGAAGATCCATCAGTATTGATCTTCAACACACCGCAAGGAGGAAGTTGCCATTTGCCATCCCTATCAATTTTTTGCTTCTCACGCCGTCTTTGCCGAGCCCTTGCCAAAGCCAAAGACGACCCCTGAATCCCCAAATTCTCCACCAACTCTGTATCCCTTTTCACCAAAGGGAATTCCACTTCACACCTGGCTCCCACAGTTTCTTGAACCATGCCCAATAATCTCTGCCAAATTTGTTGCACCAGCCTCCGCTCTCCTCGAAATATCCTTCGATTGTGTTCCAACCAAATCTGCCACAGTAAGAAGATAGGCCCCACAAACCACACGTCCTGCAAAAAGGAGGCCACAGAAGGGGGCCGACCCATCCCCTGCCAAAAATCAATCAAGGAAGAAGCATGAACACAAGGAGTTTTCCAAACACCCCACCAAAAATGCCAGAGTTGGAGGGCAAAAGAGCAACGGAAAAACAAGTGAGTACAGTCCTCCTCATTAGCCCCACACATAACACAAATAGAAGGACCATGGAAACCTCTCTTCTGAATGTTATCCCAAGTCAGACACTTATTCCAGGCCAACATCCAAACAAAACAATTACATTTTGGCCAAGAAAGCTTGTTCCAGACCTTCTTCCACCACTGAATTTCAGGCCCAGCCCACCTATGAGACCATAACACACTATAACCAGAGGCTACAGTATAGGTCCCCCTAGGATTGGGGGACCAAGCAAGCACGTCATCCTCTCGGAGAGAGCTACATCTGCGACTGGAGAGGATACTTTGCAGCACCACACAATCCTCTTGCAAACCAACATCCGGCCACTCAGCAGGGGACTTCCAGTTGGCCCTCTCCATCTGACCACAGGAGGAAAAGGACTTAAAGTCACTCACCCGCGACCAACCAGCCTCAAGAAACCTCTGGCAAAGATTCAACAAGTTGGGAAATTGGGAGGTGATCGGGGGAAAACCATCCCAAGAGTCTGACCAGAATTGGACCTCAGTCCCCTTCTTGCAGATCCAAAATAATCCTTCCTTAATAAGCACAGCCCCTTTTTTGAGGGTGCCCCATATTACAGAGCCCTTCCCCACAAGGGGATACCTAGAAATATTGGGATGGGGGATCCCTGGGAGATACTTCTGAGAAAGAGTCCTGGCCCAACTCTTGTCCTGCTCCTTACACCACCTCCAATACAATTTAGCAGCCAAAGCCTCCCCAGTCAAAGCCGATTGCCTCAACCCCAGACCACCATAATGTTTCGGACTGCAAACCACCTCCCATCTAACCAGACTCCACTTGGAGGACTCCAAGCAACCAGCCCATAAAAATTGTCTTGCCACAGAATCAAGGTCCTTAAGAAATCCCATAGGGGCAACCTGAAGCATGCATCTAGAAATGGGCAGAGCCTGCACCACAGACTTAATCAATTGAACACGACCAGCAAAGGATAACCAACGATGAGTCCAGTGATTAACTTTCACCTGAAATTTATCCAAAATGATCTGCCAAGACTCCTTAGGTAGTCTACTCACCGAGATGGGAATGCCAAAGTAAGTCACTGGGAGAGTCCCGATTTGAAATCTCAAAGTTTGGGCAATCCTCTGCTGAATGGGGCCCAAAGTGTTGAAGAAGAAAATGGAAGACTTGCCCTCATTAATTTGTTGACCGGAGGCAACCAGGTAAACATCCAACACTCTCCATAAATTAGAGGCCTCTCTCATTGTAGCCATCCCCATCAAAGCAGTATCATCCACAAATTGCAGGTGAGTTTGTGGAGGTAAGGTGCCACCCCACCTCCAACCTTGAATGAGACCAGACTCCACATTCCGTTTAATCCATCTCCCCAAACCTTCAGCCAAAAGAATAAACAAGGGGAAAGAGGATCACCTTGACGCAGCCCCCTAGAAGCACCAAATAACTCAGAATGACTCCCGTTGATAAGCACTGAGAAAGAGACTGAAGTAACACAACTCAAAACCCATTGAATCCAATCTTCAGCAAAACCAAAAGCACCAAGAACTCATTGAAGGAAGGACCACCTAACTCTGTCATAAGCCTTAGCCATGTCCAGTTTGATAAACATTGTTTTTTCTTTAGAGCTAGTCATAGAGTGGATGACCTCAGTAGCAATAACAATCCCATCCAGAATTTGCCTACCCGCAACAAAACCACTTTGTTCTTCAGAGATCAGCTCCTCAAGCCCCTTTTTCAACCTGTCAGCAATAAGTTTAGAAATAATTTTATAAATTACATTGCATAAAGAAATGGGCCGAAATTGGCTTATCCTATCGGCCCCCTCGCTCTTGGGAATAAGAGCAAGAAAAGTAGCATTTAGGGCCCTTAGCATCTGCTTATTTTGTTGAGATTCTTGAACCACAGCTAGGAGGTCCAATTTGATGATATCCCAAAATTCTTGAAAAAACTCAATAGGGAAACCATCTGGACCAGGCGCCTTTCCTTTCTTCATATTGAAAACAATCCCTTCAAGCTCTTCAAGTGAGATATCACTCATGAGTTGCCGATTCAAATCTCTAGACACAAGAGAGGGGATACAAGAAAGAATCTGCGCTTCCTCAGGAGACCCCCCTTGCGAGTCCTCCCTAAAAAGAGATTCAAAGTATTGCATTGCCTCCCTGGAGATTTCTGGGAAGGAGGAAAGATGGTCTCCCCTGTCATTCACCAGACTAAAGATAGAATTGCCATGTCGCCTGGCTTTCACTGAATTGAAAAAGAAAGCTGTATTTTTATCCCCTTCTTGAAGCCACTCAATGCGAGCCTTCTGTTTCCAATACAATTCCTCCCGCAGTTCCCATTCTTCAAGAGTTTTCACAGCCCGAGCCTCGTCCTGAAGCAACTCAGCCGTCACCCCATCCTCCCTTAACCTCCTTGTGATACCATCAAGATCTTCCTGAGCCCTCTCCTTTGCATGGAAGACATTCCCAAAGTACTGACGATTCCACCGTTTGAGTTCAAATTTAACATATTGAAGAAGTTTAGCAAAGGCATACATTGCCGTACCATAGGCTGGTCTACCTTTCTTCCACCAGTCAGACACAAAAGCATTCAAAGAAGGGTCTCGCAACCACATAAGTTGGAACCTAAAAGAGGGCGCACGAGGCACACGAGTTGACTCAATAGCAAGCTTAATAGGCCAATGGTCAGATCCTCTCCAGTCCAAGATCTCAGAGCAAGATGACCACATCCCTCCCACCCAGTAACAGGAAACTAGAAATCGATCTAATCTTTCAGCGATGCAGAAATCACCAACCCGACGATTGTTCCAGGTGAACTGACCATTACGGGGTTTGATATCAACAAGATTCAAGGTATTGATATTGTCACGGAGCATCAGTGCAGAGGGCTCCAACCTTCCAGTACCACCACGCTTCTCAGCCAACTCACAAATAGCATTGAAATCTCCACCCAAAATCCATGGGTGAAAAGGCATCATGCTACGGATAAGCCTGATATGGGACCACAGACCTTGTTTACCCTGAAAATCAGTAGGTGCATATATATTAGAAAAAAGAATGACTTCCCCTGTCTCAAAACAAGTGGCCATCATAGACATAGAGGATTTAGAGGAAATCCACCAAAGAGGTCGGATTCTTTGAGGATTCCATAAACATGCCAAACCCCCAGAAGCTCCATGAGCTCCAATACACTGGCACTCCCCGCTCCTCCACAACTTAGGTGCCAAGCCTTGCATATTCTCGATAGATAACTTAGTCTCTTGCAAAAATAAGACATCAGGACCTTGCCTTCTAACTAAACCTTGAACCGCTTTTTTTCTAGGGCCGCTGTTCAAGCCCCGAACATTCCATGACAGAACAATCATTTCAAAGGGCTTGAAAAATGAGAATCCAGAGTCTTTACCGACCCTGACTCCACCAAATTCTCGCCTGCCAGTTTAATCTTTTCCACATCCTTTTTTCTGCCTGGTTTAGCAAATTTCTCTACCCCACCCTTCTTAATATCCTTCTGCAAAATGCCTAATTTGAGAGGAGGCTTAACCTTCTTAGCTAGGTCTGAACAAGTGGGCTGCCTAGGAAGAGAAGAATCCTCACCAGCTAAAGTATTAGCGACTGAGGGTTCCAGCACTTCTGACACCACCAACTGCTGACTAGCTTCCTTGAGCGGACAATCCTCCCTTTGTGCCTCCGTAGAAGAGTCAAGAACAAAATCCTCCTGCGCTGAGCCCACAAGCCCCTGATCTAAGTTGATCAAACCTGGGTTTACCTCCTGTTGGCCGAGCTCATCCAAGACCTCAAATCTGTTAAAGGTACCTTCATCCTGCCTTTCTTTAAAAGGTCGCTTTTGACCCCTATTTCGATTTCGAGCCGTAACCGGAGTAAAACCATCAGACGCACCTACCTCATTAGGAGAACTACTCTTCCCCTTATCAGATTCTGAAGGATTGCTAGCAGGTTGTGTAGGTTGTGACTGCATAGGCTTATACCTTGGACATTTCCGCTGCAAATGACCATATTCTCGACAGAGCCGACAACGAAAAGGGAGAGTTTCATAGTCTAAATGTTGCACCCAAGAATAAGTGCCCGCACTCATATCTATTGCATCGGGTAAAGGCCTACTAAGATCAATCTCAACACAAATACGTGCAAAAGTCATTACCTTTTTACCCAAAGTTTGCGATGAAGTCCCAACTGGTTTTCCCAGTACCGAGGCCAAAAGGTGCAGCACATCCTCTCGACAGCATTCCACCGGAAACCTCGGTAGACGAACCCACACCGGGACACGATTTGGAAGCTCCTCGACAGGGTTAAAACCTGCATGCCATGGCTTGATAAACAACCCTACCTTATTATGAAAATAAGGGCCTCCCTCAAATACCCTATTGCGATCAGCACTGCAATTAAAAGTAACCATGAAATAATTGTTCGCCAACAACATTATCTCCATTTCCCCCTCTGGCTCCCATGTCCTTCGGGCCCAAACCTCCAAAAATTGCAAAGAAACCCTCATCCCCAAAAACTTGCAATATAAGGAGTGATTTGAGTAATACTCAACATCTTCAGCAATCATTTCAGATGGAACAACCAGTTTCGGCCTCTCCTTGCACCGCTCGAGATAGCCGTTAATCTTCGTTATTCGCACACCATTAGACAACCCAGTATCAGCAATCCCAGTATTCAGATCAAACATGTTGTTATCAAAAGTCGTCATCCCTTGACTTGAAAACTTCGAGCCCAATGCTGCCCGAAAGTCCAAATTAGGGCATCCCTCAGACGTCTCACCCTTCGAGTATGCCATCATCCGCTGGAACATTAAACACAAACCTTGCATGAAAATGGGTGGGGGATTCCTCCCCATGCCCTTCCTCCCTGCTCCACACCAGCACCCGCACCACAAGCCCTTCCCACCCACACACTAGGAAGAGAAGAAAAAGAAAAACACAACAAAGAAACACAGATCGCTCTCTTACCCCCACGCACCACCAAACAACCCTGCCCACACACCGTTTACCACCTCCCCACACCTGGGCCGCAGCAAAATCAACCTCCCACACGGGCGTCCAAAGCCAGATGCTAAGGAAACCCTGCCAGGAAGAAAAAACGAGCCTGAAGCACGCCACTCGCCTCAGGACACAGCGCTGCCCAACAAAGAACCCAACCCCCTGCCATATATATCAATTTTTTATTCATTAATAATTATTTCATTTTATTTCACAATTATTTTATTAATTGTATTTTAAAAAATTGTTATATTTATTTTATTTTATATATTAAGTATGAAACATTTTTTATCCTTTAAAAAATATTTTATTACATATATTTTAAAACTTGATATATTATTATATTTGTTTTATTATATGTATATATCAATTTTTTTAGTGTATAAGAATTATTTTATCAATCATATTTTAAAAATTGATATTTTTATTTTATTTTATTTATTAAATGTATATAACAAAATATGAAACAGCTAGTTCAAAATTATTTTATTAATTATATTTAAAATAATTCAAAGTAAAACAAAATTATTTTTAAAGAACAAAAAATTATTCTATATTTTTAAGAATTTAAATATACAACAGTTTTTTAAAATTTTAAAAAGTAGAGAATAATTTTTTAAAGAAAAAAAAATATATTGAATATACTAAGGAAGTACGCATCAGCTAATTAATGAAATGTACATTAACTGACACTGACAACCATTAACAAAAGTGCGGCAGGTATAAGCCATGTGGATGCCCATGCCTTTTTGTAGGCTGGGTAGCCACTGCCCCACCATACTACTCGTTGCCAAGGAGATCCACACGACACCTACTCATGATATCACAATCAATAAAGAACTCGCAACTTTTGATCACACGATGGCGGGCAACTGTGGATCTCAACCATCAGCAATCCTATTCGTTCAACACAGTTGCTAGCCTTTTTATTAACCATCGAGCACCTTTCTACCAAGATTATAACATCTCTGTTGATTAAAAACATGTGCATCTTATAACTGCTTTAGTAACCCATGACATAATGTATTAAAGACGCATCAAAGTATTTATCATTCCTTTAGTTTCACTAGATGAGACATGTGGTGCTCGCCCGTGATATCACAATCAATAAAGACCTCGCAAATTTTGATCACGCAATGGTGGGCAACCGTGGATCTCAACCACCGGCAATCTTGTTCATTCAACACAGTCACCAACCTTGTTATTAACCATCGAGCACCTTTCTACTAGGATTATAACATCTCTGTTGATTTAAAACACATGCATCTTATAACTGCTTTAGTAACCCGCAACATAATGTATTAAAGACGCATCAAAGTATTTATCATTCCTTCAGCTTCACCGGATGAGACACATGGCACTCACCCGTGATATCGCGATCAATAAAGACGGTGTGGTGGGGTCATTGCGGGATGGCGGGGAATGACTGAGATCACACGACGATTGATCCACGGCCATGCGAACTTGTCCCTCTCCAAAATAAAAACATTTATTAGGGGAGAGGGCGCACTCAATCGTGATGATAATACCCAGTCTTACCACATATTTATACTATATATTGTAAATAAACAGTCCAAAAGTAAATAAATAAAACCAAATGTTGATAAAAAAAATGGACCCATACTTGAACACATGAGAACCCCTAAATGTTATATGAAAAAAACATAAATACATTCATGAAGAAGTGAAATAAGTATTTTTTTTGTTTCAAATAAAATATCACAACTCTCCACTATAAGTATATCATTTAAAAAATAAAATGCTCATTTAATAAAATAAGACACTCATTTAAACAAGTATTGTTATCATAGTGAAAAAATATTGTTCTTATGTGTACAAAAATTGGGGTAGCAATGTACAAGCATTGGATAATTTTATATTAATAGTTTTTCCTATCACAAATATAAAAGGTGAGCACAATAAATAACATATATTTTCCCATTAAATCATTATGTGTTGTTCTTTATAACAACAAATAGATTTTTGTGTTCAACTATTAGTCCATATGTGTTGAATATAAAAGGTAGAGATATCAAAGATTTATGGTTATCAATAAGTATTTGGTCCACTTAGGTTGTATATTAATTTTAATTTAAATAAAAATATCATATTCTACAAGCAACAAATGATTTTTTTTGGTTCAACTATTGGGGTTTCCATGATTAAGTTTTGGTCAAACCTTTAAAAAGTCAAAATTTAGACACTTCTCAAAAGATCTGCTGATGTGGTGAGTTGCATGATAAGTCACGCCTCCAAACCTTAGTTATAGATAAATAAGAGACCAGTCTACGTTTCAAAAAAAATGAAGGTTCTATGATATTCTAGTCAATTGCTACATGTTGAGAAAGTTAGCCTGCACGACTACTGGGCCCTCTCCCCTAAAGGAATAAGGGGAAATCACTAGGTCGGCGACAAACAATGACATAAGTTTTTTTAACGAGGGAACACGAGACCAACAAAAGACTTAGGAAAAATAAAGTCAGGCGAAGAAAATAAAGCAATAAAAAAAGGGGGCCCAGCCTAGACGAAGCGATGGGGTTTAAGTCATTTTAAAGCCTTCCCAAAAAGTAACTGACAAATAGATCTCATACAAGGTGTAAGATGAACACTAGGTTTTTACATGAAGATGAAGTTAAAACCCCAACTTTAGGCTTTTCCCAAACACCATAGATGACCAGAGACACAAGGTAGGATAAAATAGAACACAAAGATCAAAACTTTGAAGTTCCATCACTACCCATAACCCTAAACCCTAAACCATTAACCCTTAACCTGTAAACCCTCTACCCTCTCCTCT
>VDFB02232963.1:0-104085 GCA_007258455.2 Sequoia sempervirens
ATGCTCAAATTTGGCCCTGTTCAACTCAGGTCTTTCAAAGCATCAAAATGTGAAGACAGGAGAGACCACTTGAATAACTCTAGCTTATTTACCCCTTTCAAAACAACATTCCTACCAAGGAATTTTGCCCCTCCTCAGCATGGATTGTATGAAATCCCTTAAGAGAAATTAACAAAATCTAAAAGGAAAATATTTAAATTTATTAGTCATATGATTTCTAATTTGATTTAGTTCATAGGATTTTGGGCTAATGATAATGTTTTTAGAAGGTTGTTCTCATTGTGTCCATGTTGGCAAGATATATTGAATCAGGTGTAGGACCCTCGGGGGGAACTGTAGAGAAGGACAAAGGAAAGAAATTAGGAAAGACTCCTCATGTGAAGGAGGATAAAGACTAGATGAAGTTCCAGTTCCAGGGCGAACCTCTATGTTCGAAAATCACCACAGACTGGAAGGAAATCACAAACACCAATATTGGCCATGTCAATATTGATGAGTTTACACAAAGGGTCAAGATTCATGCAAAGACTAACAATTCCAGATTAATTAGGTAGAGGTGAATCACAAAGGCTACATGCTTCCCCCATCGCTCATTGCCCTTGAGCTAGTCATGGCCTATTGGCAGGCCTACCAACCCGAGACAAGGACCATCATTGATAGAGATGGGAATATTCTAGCTGACATGTTCACCAAGGGGATTACAAAGACCTCTCACATTCCTACCTTTGAAGAAATGGAAACACCCACCATAGAGGAATGCAAAGCTGCATGGGACAACAACCCGATGGGCTGCAAAAGATTGATAAATCAGCACTGGCTCAAGGAGAAAAGGGGCAGCACTGCAAAGGTTCCCAAGAAATTTACCACAACAATTTCCACAAAGACTACCATGACCTAGTCACCATGTTGAGCAGGGTGATGGGCCTTCCCAATATTGCATTATTTTAATAATGGATGGTATACTTTGTTGAAAAGATCCTCCGTGGGAATGAGGATGTCACCACAAAGGCCTCATTCTACTGGGGAGGTATGATAAGCGATTGCTTCCATGAGCAGTTCATGAACGTAAAGAAGAGCTCCAAATTCTACATGAACTCCTATCTGGTCTATTCATTAGATTAACAAAGATAGTATAGTGGATTGTTTGTGGCACCTAATAAGGAGCCAGGGCAAAGATTGAAAGTCTACAACAAACATCCCCAACTCCAATTCAAAAACTTTAAAAAGGAATACTGTAGGGTGAACGACACCTTTATTGGTCACATTATCTGATTGCTCAGAGGTTATTTTGAGAGGAGGGTCTCCCACAGCATGGGGGCATTCCTAAAGTAGTACGCTTTCATGTTCCTACAATTTCCCAAATTCACCTACATTCACGTCAAGGGTTTCACTAAAAGACCAAATAAGTTGCCCCGATACCCCAATGACCAGATTATACTATTGGAACTCTCCCAGATGTTGTAGCATGTGCACCCCATCCTCAACAACAAACATTTGGCAAGGATCTCTTATCCCTTGACCTTTGGTTGGGGAATGTATAAATTGAAAACTTCCTAGTGTGCTAGGAACTCAGAAAATGAATTGGCAGAATACCACTTCCAACTACACACTACTCTCTCACAGATGGAACCATATGGACATGTGAGAAAAGCACTCGAACCGGAGTACACCCACTTGGATCATGTTGAGGAATTGTGAGAAATTTTCTAGGATGACAAAGAGGTATGTTCTAAGCACTACATGAGGATGACTACATACTTCGTAAGAAGGGTGAAACTATTCCCTATACTGGATCAAGTTGAGAAAGATGAAAGCACCATCATGGATCTCTGATATAATGCAATCTCCAATTTGTTGTTGCCTACAATTGACTAGGATGAATAGGAGCTCGATGACCTTGACATTGTGACTAAACCCATTGTCACCTAAACTGAAGAATGGGTTAAAAGGAAAGTGGCCTAGCTAAAGCAACAAGGAGTGGTCCTAACATATGAAGGACTCAAAAGTGAGCAGAGTACCAATGAAGATTTCGCCACTATAGTTTCAATGGGTGAGACATCCAAATCTCCTTTGATCACCAGATCAAAGAAGAGGAAAGGAATGAAAATAAAGCAGTCACTGGATCCCAAGGTATACACAAGGAAATATTTAGGAGGCTGACCTTCCAAGAAGCCCAGGTGAATAGAGGGAACCATGGAGCAGCTTGTAATCCAAGAAGGTGAGGAAGAAAGGATAGATCAGTTAGAACCTCTTTTAGCTCAGCCTGTCTCGACTGCCCCATCATCTGTCTCACTGGCCATGGTTGCCATGTCCACGCCAGCTTGCCCCTTCACCTCCGGTCGGGTCTATAATAGTGATTGACTCTTCCTCTGCCATGACTACTCTTTCATCCACTGCCATGTCACCTACTATATCACTCCCATTAGCTACAGTAACAACACCAATTCCCACTCCCGCATTGCCCAAAGCTTTCTCAAAAGACATGCAAAATCTCCCTTTCCAACTCTCCCAAATCCTTATGTAACCCACCCTTCAAGTTGCCTTAGCACAAGTCCTCACTACTGCTAAGCCTTTGCAACCTCCAGTAGGACCACCAGTGATGGAGGCCACAATTTTAATTTCCAGGGAGTGGGAGAGGTGGGAGCAAGAAGCTTCGAAACAAATTGAGGAGGAGGCTAATGAGTACCATGAACACCCAGAGTATGAACATCAAAAAATTGACAAGGTGGCCTATGAAGAGGAAAGAATGGGCTCTTCCAAGAGCGGAGATGAGGAGGGGGATACCAGTGCTAAGGTCATCATACAAACCTTCAATGATGATCTTGAAGAAGAGTTGACATGGAAACTGAAACATGATGAAGAGGAGACAAAAAGGTCACCTCCCAAAGAAGGGCAGGAGGGTGACAGGATAGCGGAAAATGTAGAAATCCTTGCAGGGAAAAATAATTTGAGATTGTGCCACTTCCTCCTAGGGGAGAAGAGGATATAGACGAGGACAAGCATGATGAATACACACACAAGGATGAACAAATTGAAGAAATAAAGGAGAAGGGAATTGAGACAAAAGGAAGTCCTTGAGGGAAGTTGATTAGTAAACCTCCCGTCAAACACATTACATTCATCCAAGATTTTGATGAGGAAGAGGGAGACAACACAAAAATGAAAGATGCACAAATGGAAGTTTGAATGGGACAAGGTGAAGGTGATCAAGAGTCACCAAAAGGAGAGTCCACAATGCCCGTGTCGTTGGAGAGGCAGCTCAAGAAGAAGAATCCCACTCTGAAGGATCCGAGAGAGAGGGTAGAGGCTATCTTAGCCTAAGCACAAATATCAACCAGGAAGGAGAAGAAGCCCAAAATCAGATCCAAGGTAACAATGGGTGCTTTCGAGTCCCGAACCGTATAGATATCAACACTTGTGGTAGGTCAGGAGGGTGTGGGCTATAATGTTTCCACCATTAATTTGGGAACTGCTACTAGAGAGCAGAAGTTGGGGCATCTTGAAGAATCAATAACTATAGTGGTGTACCTAATTAGATAGGATAAGGTCTCAAAGGATGAACTGAAAGCATAGGTGGGCACCTTAATGGATTACATCTAACAATGGTCTTTAGTGGATGACATGCCTACCACATCCATGGCTCCACCGCAATTGCTGTCTAGAGAAAAAATTGACAAATTGGAGGAGAAAGAACTTGGAAAAGACTACGGAGAGCTCATTCCAACAAGTCCTATACATTGGGAGCATGGGTATCAACGAGGCTGTTCAGATGGTGAAAAATTTCTTGGATCTATAGCGATCCCTAGATAGCATGAAGAATCTATGGACCGACTTCCCTGCAAAATATGATTCCACCTATCCAAAGATTGAGGCCATCATCCAATTACAAAAGGCCATATGGGAAAAGGAGCTCGCATTCGAAAGGGATGACCACTGGCTAGTGGATGTGTGGAGATGGGATTTCGATAACAAAAGGGAAAGGTTAGAACAAATAATGGATAAAGTGGATTTAGACATCGAATGGGTCAAGGAAATTAGGGTTTACTACACCTAATATCTTAAGCTAATGAAAGAATTCAACATGCCCGCAGTGTAGAAGAGGATGGAGGACAGGGTGTCCAATGAAATAACCATGTATTTCATGATTTTGTTTGCCCGTGCCTTTGCCCAGTTAGAATTGTTTAGGGATCAAGCCATAAAGTATGATGAAGACTGGAAGAAGCATGAGGATAAATCGAAAGAATGGAGTTCTTAGATGCTGCAGTTTTAGATTATTGAGGTGGACAAGCTCTAGCCAGTCATTCTAGAATTCATGGAATATGCAGCTTTGAAGAAGTAGGAGGGAAGCCCTATTATTAGTGAAGAGATTCTGAAGGAATAGCTATAGAAAAAAGAGTAGTCAGCAAAAGATAGAATGCTATAGTGCTATCAGTAAAGGACAAAATAGGGAAAGGACAAGAATGTAATTGTAAATTGTAATATATTTGGGGGTAGGTGAAATACTATTTTGTAATCAATCCTGGGCACGCAATGAAAATCAATCTTGGTCATTCATTTAGAATTTTGGGCACTATAAATAGGGGGTCTCCTCTCATTAGCAAAGGGAGTTGAGTTGTTGTAAAGGCTTGCTACTAAAATTTATAATGAAAATATATTGACTTGGTGTATTTTCTGATTTCTCCACATGTTCATGGTTCAATCTCCATTGTTAGATGCTTTAGTTAGATTCACATTGCTTTTTAGTTAGTTGTATCCTTGCTTTGATATATTTTTGTCATGATATTCTATGATTATAGAAATTTATATTGTGTTGATTCCTTTCAACCCATACTTTTTCTATTTGCTGCTGGTAAATGGCCTTGCAAAGTTAGCCAATGCTAAGATTTGAAGTTGCTCTTTAAACATTTATCTTTATTCATGCATGTAAATGGTGGATGAATGGTAAAATATTTGCAGACCTTTGAAGATAGCACAAATTTTGTGATACTATAAATTTCTTGGTTAAGCGGAATCCTATTTGAAGGGAGTTGTCCATAGCAAAACCTCAATGATCGCTGTTCATAGTTAGTTGCAAATCCAGGAACCTTCTCTCTTCCCTACTCCTTTCCCCCTTTTCTTAAGAAATAGTCTGTGCCAAGGTTCATTGGACATTGTAAAGCCAAAATTAAAGAAGACATTGACATTTCAGATTTCTTTTTGAACCTACAACAAAGTGCATTTCAACTCTCACCTTAGAAACTTCAAATTTTAAGATCCACCTTGCATCCAGCTATGTAAGGCTGCCCTGTTATTACCAAAAAAATCACATCAAATATCAACTAAGGAATTCCATGCAAGTCATGACCTGACACCTGAGAGACCTTGGGGAGATTTTTGACAACTTGTTGGGAGATTTCCTTTCAAGAGAGGTGGTGTACATACGCATTACCTATGTTGAGAAAGTGTGTAAAAACACCCATCAACAAAATGTAGGTAAACTTTGGAAATTTTATAAATAGAAAGTTGAACCGGCAGATGAAATCATTAGAACTATGTGAGACCCTTTTCTCAAATTCACCTCCAAGCATTTTGATAATATGGCCTATGAAGGCATCATTGACTCTATAATATTTTTTCTTAAAGTTCTGAAATTAAAGATGGGGATACCTATCGTAGACCTTCAATTTTGTGCCTAGAGTTTAATTTGTTGCAAAAATAATTCCTTGGTATTGGGCATGGTCAGCAAGAAAATATACTAGGTATGATGTCATAGAAAATTGTGAGGTATTTTTCATTGCCAAAAATTGCTTGTGCAAGCACTGGTTGATCATCATTACCCAATAGAATTTGGTTTCCCCTCAGATTATTTTCTCTACAAAGTATAGCATCCATCCTGAAAGAAATCCACAGTTGGAAGGCCCATAGCTCTACTCAATAGGGTTACCAACTCATGGTAATCCTCATAAAAATATCTTTAAAAGAGTTCTTGGGGTACTTTATTTGCACTACTCCTCTTCTCCTTCAACTAGTACTAGTTGATAAGATTTTAGCACTTGAGGGGATCAATGTCCCACATCTGCTTAGCATATTCTTTGGATGTTTCCTCCAACTCATTAAGGGTATGAATGTGAAAGGTCCCCCCTATTGATTTCACAAATAGGTCAGCTAATACATTCCCATCCCTATCTACTATTATTTTCGTGTACTCTTGATATGCCTTCTTGTAGGCCATTACAAGTTCAAGGACTATGATGGCACATGGGAATCCAAAAGCCATAGCCAACCCACTATTTCTAATCCTTCTAGAATTTTCGATAGTGGGGTTGATTTTGACCCTTTGTTTGAACTCATCAATATCAATATGTACCATATTAGTATTTGAGATCTCCCTCCAATCTGTGGTAATCTTGGAGTTGAGGGGTTCCCCTTGGACCTTGTACTTCATTTGTTCCTTATCCTCTTTTTCTCAAGGTGCTTTGGCTGGCTTCTTTCCCTTTTCTTTCTCCATGACTGCCTTCAAAGGTTCTGCACCTAGTTCCATATATCCTAAGGGTGAGAGAGTAGTGAACACATTTGAGAAAAAACATGGGTAATGTTAGCCAAAATATAGAAAAACAATGTTACATTAGATAATTCATCACTTAAAGATCCTAACATCTCTTTCAAATCAATATTATCCTTTCACTAGAGGGTGTTATAGCAATGCGAGCCCAGGGTTGAGGACTTTTCTAGGCTGGCAGCCATTCTAAACATAGTTGTAGAGGGGACAAAAATTAGGGCACAATGGCCCACATGTCCCAAACCGCATCGATATTTGGTCATGAAATGAGGTCCCCAAGGAGGTCATCCATTTTGATACTTGGGTCAAAATCACTTCAAAGTTTCAAGGAGTGTTAAGTTCATCTTTTTGTCATGTGGGTCCAAGGTAGGTAGAAGTAGGAAGTAGCTTGGCCATTTTAGATCTGGCAAAGAAAACAGTGTTGGCAAGGTAGTGTTGTGCATGTGGTATTCCACCATGCAGGACTCACGGCTTCAACAAACGATATGACAGTTCCTTTGGAGCTCAAGTTACTATGAGGACCAGATGGTGTAGGGAGATGTTGGATCATGACTGTTTGGAATGGTTGAAGTTGGATGAAGGTCTAGCAAAGGGGACCTGCAATATCGAGCCTATAGATGGTGCACGCCTTAATTGTTTTTTCATGGACAGTTGAAGAGAAATGGCCAGGTTGGGTCCTACATAGCGGAACGATGGGAATCAATGTTTGTTTGGGAATGGTGAGAGAGAAAAATCCTAGGAATGTCAGCCTACAAGGGATAGTTTTCCTAGGGCCTGATCCTTAGTTATTTTCATGTTTTAAGTTCAGTCAGCAGCGACAGGTTTAGGATCTACAAGGTGGAAGGATGGTTGGTTAGGGTTTTTTGAAATGACAGTTAGGCCACGACGACCCATGAATGGAGGTCTTTGGTGAGAATTCTAAAAAGGGGCAACACTTAATCATTAAAAGTGTAGAGGGGGTCTGATGAAAAAGATGGGGTCGAGACATGGTCGCTGAAAAGGCTACAACATTTTTCCATTTTGAATTAATTAGCCATTTCTTCAGAGGTGATAGGTTAGTGGAAACCCGCAAAGGATGGTCTGCAAAGGGGATAGGTTGCTTTTTTTTAAACTTGGGTGGAAACCATGAAGGTGGGGCCTGATAGGTAGATAGATGGGTCACAACGGTCATTGAAAATGGTGGTGCTAGGATGGAATCCCATAAATGGAAGTATACAGGGCTCAACCTACAATGGGTCAGGACTTAGTTAGTATGGCTCAATTAAGTCTAATTGGGGATGACTAGGAAAAATCTACCTATTTGGAGGATGTAGTAAAATGGCCATTTTGGAATGGTGTCGCTCAAGGGGAATTCCATAGGCAGGGCCCCGTAGTATCGAAGTAGAGAGGGAGAAAGGATCTCTTCAGTGGGCTCATGAATTTTAGTAATTCTAGGAAGCCAACTTCAGGGGGCTTCCCACAGGGGTTGGTCCTATCAAGATACTCATCATTTTAAAGTTTGGAATTTTGAGGAAAGGAAACAATAATGATAGTTAGGTTGCAAACCCACATGGCACAAACAATTTGGTTGAAGAATAGCCACAAGGACCTTGAGTCACCCATGTGGCCAGTGATCGATTTCTGAAGCTTATCAAAATTTCACCTTGTTGGTTTTGATCACCAAAGCTTTTTCTAGTTGATAATCAAGTTTTCATTTACCCAGAATTAACAACTTTTAGGAAATTAAAGAAAACTCAAAGGTAAGCGGCGATGGAAGACCAAATTGTGAAGCCTAATGAAGATGGGTGAGTAATCAATGAGATAAGTCTTAAAATTGGTGATAGGGATCAATGGGTGTGATGGTGGGGAGGGAAACAAGATTTAACTAGTTTCTGGACACTTGACACGTGAAAATGAGAAATCAAATTGAGTTATTTATAAAATTTTGAGAATTTAGTGTAGGCCATAAATACTCATATGGTGGTGCTCATGGTTGGTAAATGAGAATTTCAAACATGGTCCTGAGAGCGGTAGAATCTGTTGAGCGGATGACACCCAAGGATTAGCCATTTGGAACAATCGACAGAGAAAAAGTGAACTAGGTTGCGGGTCCTGCGAGGTGGGAGGACACCAAGAGAAAGTCATTCAAAATGATCAGGAAGCAAGGGAAACCCACGTAGGGTGACCTGTTGGGGTGAACCCGCATTATTCCAAGGATGGAAACTCTAAAGATTGAAGGCGAAAAACCAAGGGAATTTTGCAAAGGCCTAAAGTCTTGAAAATTTGAGGGTAACAAAATATGGTCAACTCAAGATGATTCCTCTAAGACTCACTAACCACTAGGGATAAAAAAATAAGGGGCACACAAAATGAGGCAGTGAAAAAAATGACTTGGAAAAATGGAAAGAGAGGGTCCCCATTTCGATTGGGGCATGTGTACCAAAGGCACAACAAATGGTGACTCTGCTAGGGAATGCTTCTAAGCATTGAAAGGATAAATGATTATTCAGAATCCAGAATCTTTGGTTTCGTAGACCGAGGGCCAGTTTCTAGAAGTGAACTAGGAGAACTATATCCTTAGTTAAATCAACCAATGAAACCTATCAGAAGTGTGTGCATTCAATGAATTCATTTATTCCCTTCCCTTATAAACTATGACAAGTGGGAACTAATAAAAATTAAACAAGCTACATGAATTGTGTAACCCTAAAAGTAACCTGAACATTTCCCTGCTACCAGTCATGCATCCCTAACCTTGATAGAGTTGTCATGTGACCCCATGAATATTTATCTACTACTGGATGGGCATCCATAGTCCTGGTAGAATTATTCGTACACCCATATAGTTGCTTGATTTCAACATTTTTTATTTTATTTTCTTTTCTTTTGATATTTATTTTAATACTTTTCCTTTTTCTCAACCATGTAAGCATTGAAGCCTACTATGGTTTTGGGAATCATAGTGGTCACTGGAGTAGACTTGATATTTTTCACTTGCCAAGTCATCATAATGACCATGAAATAGCTCTTCAAAAACAATTAGTGTATGCTTTATGTAAAATATGGGTTGAACGTGAAGGGAGATTCAATTAAGGGTCAAGTTCCAAGTCAAAGTTCAAATGAGGAGACCATTCCATGGCAACTATTTGAGACCAATAGTTGAGAGTAAACACTTAGCCAAAGAACACTTAAAATAAAATAGCAGAGAGAACCATTCGTCAAATAGAGCATGGCTACCATGGTAAAAACAAAAAACACCCTCAGTAGGGCAAGTGTGGCTAGTAAACAAGAAAAAAAAAGGCGAACAAAAGAAGAAAAAAAAGGAAAAAAATCATCCTAAACTAACCTATATACAGTTATTTACAAGAATATTTTGGGAGAGCTCAGGCTTGGAAATAATGCTTAAGGTGTTGTTTGTTGATGGGAAACATGACATATTCACTAGTTAAGGTCTTGAGGCAAAAAGCATTATCTCCCAATATTTCAACAATTTGTAAGGGGCCAAGCAAGATATTGTCAAATTTTCTGTCTTTATTTCCTTTCATGGGAATTTTCCCAACATATGACCATATCAACAATTCTAAAGGTATCTTGGTTCATTGATTGAACCACCTTTTTACCATGCCCTGATGTTTGGAAAAAATTTCAATGGAACAGTCATGTACTTCTAGATGGAGTAAATTGGCTAAACATGCTTCTTGTTGATCCCCTTCTTCATAAAAGGTTTTGATGAATTGAAGGGTGAGGATCTTGAGGTGGAAAGGAAATATAGGCTCTAGGCCATAGATGAGGTAGAATGGGGAATCACCCAAGGAGGCCTTATGATGTGTGCAGTCTTCCCAAAGGGAGAAATGAAGTTGTGTATGCTAGTCCTTGGGATTACTATCAAGTAGCTTTTTCATGACAATTATGAGGTTCTTCTTTGTGGATTTAGCTAAGTTGTTGCCCTAAGGATAGTAGTTGGACAAGAACTTGAGGGAAATGCTATGATCAAAAGTCCAACTGGTGAATTTAAGTGAAGCAAAGGCAAGGCCATTATCACATACTAAAGCATAGGGGCAACTGAAGGGATTTAAAATAAAAATTTCAAGGAAATTGATAACTACCTTTGTGGTGCATTGTCTACATGCAATAGCTTCTATCCACCTAGTACAATAATCAAAGGCAGTTAGATTGTACCTATGACCTACAGAAGATGGTGGGCTTACTAGGCCAATGAAGTCAACACCTGCAAATGACCTTACCTCCAAGACTAGTTGCAGTGGGACAATAGCATTCCTTTCTCTAGTTGTAGCAATTTGGAAGACATGGCATGTACAAACATGGCTATGAGCATCTTTGAAGATTTTCAGCCAATAGTAACATGCTCATATATCTAATGTGTTATTGAAAGACTAGATCCATGAATAATGTCAAATTTATCATGAAATTCTTCCAAGACCCACTCTGCTTCTTCTTTCCCAAGGAATCTAAGGTAGACGCCTTCATGATTCTTCTTGTAGAGTATAGATCCTCATAGCATGTAGCTGCCTCTTTTCAATAGAGAGAAAATTTCTAAATCCCTTGTAGACTGGTTAGGAATTTTTTGTTGAGCAAGTAGTAGACAATATTGTCATTCCACTCCCCTAGGGAAATGTCTTCAAGCTGATATTTCTCAACCGTAAGTTCAGGTCCTGCTTTAGCTGTTGTCTGATCTATTGTATAGGTGAGGCCATGTCCTCTTACTAATTTCATTATCTAAATTTCCATGTTGTACTACTACAATAGTGTGACCGAATTTTCTCTTCTTTCATCCACCTCATTCTACATTAGCAGTGTCTTTACTCTTGGGTCAGGGAAAATGTTGAACATCTTGTTCTATAGGATGTAGTTCCTGAACTTCTTGAATCCTCTTACAAGATTATATGTTTGTTTCTCCACACTATGTTATCTTATTTCAACATCCTTTAAGGGGGAACTCATAAAAGTAATTGGATGCTCATTTCCTTCATAGTCCTTCTGAGTCAGAATGCTAGCACATGAGTGATCTGAGGAAAATGAATAAATGTAAAAGGGATTTAGATAATTAAGACTAACTAATACATGTGCTTCAATAATGGATTTCTTAATTTCCTCGAAGGACCGCTTTTTCTTTGGATTCTAGTCAATTTTAGCATCCTAATTCAACATTGCATTGAGCAACTTGATAATCTCAGCAAAGCCCACAATGAACTTTTTGATGAAATTTATCTTTCTAAAGAAATATTTCAACTCTTTCTTGCTTCCTAATAGCTAAATCTTTAACAGGGATTGGATATGCTTGAGGTCTAAGGAGATTCCTCATTCTGAAATAACATGCCCTATCAGCTTTCCTTCTATGACTCCTAAGATGCACTTCTTCAGATTAAGGGATATCCAAAACTCCTTGCATCTTTGGAAAACTTTGCATAGATTGGAAACATGATCACCCCATTTTTTTGAGAACATAGTAAGATCATCCATCTAGATGATTATGCTCTTCCCCATTAGATCTTTGAAGGTTATTTCCATTGCACATTGGAAGGTTGTCCCTACGTTGATGAGTCTGAATGACATTCTCATATAAGTAAAGGTCCCCCACTTGGTGGTGAACGCGGTTTTGTGTCAATCTTTGTTTTGCACCATCAATTGGTTATATCCAAAATATCCATCAAGGAATGAAATCATCTGCAAACCATTGACAATCTACAGTACCTCATCCAATGAAGGTACCAGATAATTGTCCTTCTTCGAAGCTCTGTTCAAATTGTAGAAATCCACACACAATCTAATTTCTCCATTATTTTTCTGACTAGCCCATGTGGAGTTCCTGACTAGGAATATGTTCCTTACTAAAAGTATCTTTTGTACTTACATGTAGATGATGGGCTCCAACAAGGCATTAATGGGACATTTTTTGTTGTCGAAAAGGTCAAACATTCAATCTAAGAGGAATAGTGTGCATAATAATGGAGGTATCAGATGTCTTCAAATCTTAATATCTCCATGCCACTACATCATGATACTTCCACAAAGCATCAATGATTCCTTTTCTTTATTTTTACGTACAAAATTTACCAATAAACACATTTTTAACCTCCTTGGTTGTCCTAAGGTTGTGAGTGTTGAAATGATTATTGATGGAAACCTTTTTTGCTTTGTTGATCTTGGTCTCAGATCTGATCGAGGTAAAATATACGCTCCAACTAGACCATACCTCTTGGAATGGTGCTATTTTTTTAGATTTTTCATCCCTTCTATATGTAATTTAGGCTCTTCAAGCTTGTATTTTTCAATTATTTGCATAGCAGTTCACACATTGCAACTGGTGATAAATTCCAAGATGTGTTTTTCATCATTGAAAACTTGGAAATGAGTGACATTGTATATCATGAATGGGGTGGAGGTAAGCTCAATGGTGAACCTTTGAAGGACATACAAAGAGAGGGGTTGCAGTGTGCTAGTTGCTTGAGCTAAGGCATTACCAGTATAGTTTTGGGAGCAAGGGATCAACTAGATATTAAAGGAATCTAGGATTTCTAACAGATCCCAAACTCTATGCCTATAGTTTGCTAGCCTTCTATCATAGCAGGAGTATAATTTTATAACTTATTTTACTACCAAATACGAATTACTAAAGACTTGTAGCATTTTAACTTTCTTCCTTAAACCCATTCGAAGACCATGAACTAGTGCTTCGTACTTTGATACATTATTAGTAAAATAGAATTGAAGTCTATGAGTAGCATCCATAATTTAGAACATTCTTTAACCTTAGGTCTAATAATGTGTATATTCCTCCTTGGATGCATGCTTATATCTATAATTTTTGGAGTGGACATTGAATCAGCATAATTGGTGGCAAGCGGTCTAGTTCACAACTCCTCTTGAGAGGTGACTTGTCCTTTGACATGTTCTACTTTTGTTTGACACATGCAACACTCAAATTCTAATTGGGCAGCATTATGCACTCTACACCAACTCACCGGTAAAATTTCTTATAAATCCACTCCCGTTCTGAGACTAAGTTGGTCTTGTATGCATCTTTCCATGAAGTCTTGGAATCCATCTATCAATCCTAAACTGCCATCCTCGTAAGACTCATAATTGTCTAATTCTAATAATATTTTTGTGCTCTGACATGCATAGGCTAGGTTGGAAAGAGGACTGCATTACAGGAAGAAGACCTCATTAGCTATCCCTTCTTCTTGAGGCTCTAATTCTTCTTGATAAGCTATGAGAGAATAATTTCCTAATTTTGTTTTAGCAAACAACACCTCATTGATGTTGTTGTATTCTGTAATCATGAACTTCATGCAAGGTTCTCGACCAATGTGAATCTGATTTGTAGCCTATTCCATGGAAACCACATGTGAGATAAATTAGTTTTTGCATACTAATTTAATGCTTCGGTGAAGTCTTGTCCCAAGATTATTCTATATGTATTAGGAATATCAACAATTTTGATGTCAATTACCCACTACACTGTTGGCTCTACAACAATCTCCATAGGGATATGATTGATTTCTCCAACAATGTTCACCTCTATTTTATCCAATTGAGCTACTTTTCTTCTTGAAGGTGTGGATACAATCCCAAGAGCCTTGCATATAGCCAAAGGAATAACATTGGTTGATGTGCCTAACTCGATCATAAAATTATGCAAGTTATTCCCAAATATCAAAATAGTGGTAAGAAAAGGAGGTGTTTCAAACCTCCCCTAGAAGAGTCATAAAGGCGTGTCAACCTAGGAAACTTGGACCATATCCTTTTCATTGGCCTTTTCCTTAGTCTTCCCCTAACTTTGCTATGTAGAGGGTGCTTTTTGAGTTTGTTGATTTGGAGGCACATCCCTCTTCTTGCTTATAATTTCTTGAATTATGGGCTCATATGTCATCTCCATGGACATCTTTCTAATCATCTTTGTTAACTCATCTAACCAATTTTTCTCAACACTACTTGGTTGCGGCATTTAGTTTAGTAGGAAGATGGATTGCGTTGTTGGTTAGTTCTACTGAGCAGGTCAAAATTTGGGCCCTTGTAGATATAGTGGCACTTTTGGCTACTACGAATAAGCCTTTTATTGTTGGGGATGAAAATAATGTGTCATAGAAGGCTCCTAATTCATAGGTTGTCCTAGATGGGGAACTATAGGGAGTTGTGACACCTAGTTCATAAGAGTTTTGTGGTGTTGGAGAGCTTGATTGAGCCCTTGAGTTTGCATAGGATGAGCGACCTGCCCCAAGGAAGGTAGTGGACCAAATTTTTTTTTCCCCAAGTCTGTGTTGGCTTTAACTACCTCAACATAAGCATCCACCAATCTAGAAGGTGGTGGGTTCATTCTTTTCATCAACACTACAATTAGATTGTCTATGATACCGTAGTAGACAAGAAAAATATTAGCATCATTAGGTAATATGGAGTTTGTAACCTTATGTACGCTCAATGGAAATGATTGTTGAAGGAGCCTATTGGCTTATTAAACTCTCTATGAATAGAAATGAACTATTGATAGAGTTATAAAGGGCTAACCAAGATCTTGTATTTCCTCAAGAAGACATTCTTCAAAAGGTCCCCATTGGTATATTGATGTACCAATAAAATGCTTCTTCTAATAGAGAATAAGGGAAATTTCTACATGCCACATCCTCGTGATCAATCTACATATCCTTCAGTGCTATTTGAAATATCTTGATGTGTTGTTCAGCTATCCTTTGTGAATCCTAAGGGTTGAATTTCATGAAGAAGCCCTTCAAGTTCTTGGGCATGTCATGGTATGCATTGAATAGCAATGGAGATGGGTTGTTCCCCAACCAAGACATGAGGGGAGGAGGAGGTGGTTTTTTTTGTTGAACAGTAACTTGGGGCTGCATAGGGGCATTGGCAATTGGGACTGTGCCTTGGAATTGAATGGTAGCAATAGGGGAAGCACCCCATCTATGAGAAACAAGCGGTTGAAAAGTAGTTTGGGATGGCTATGTGTAAGAGGTAGAAGTGCAAGAGGAAGATTGAGAGTGTGGCAAGTGGAAGGAGGATAGGGGTGAAGATGAAGGTGAAGTAGATGAAATGGAGGAAGAAGAGGTTGTGTCACCTCTTTTAGTCCTTCTAGTTCTTGTAGGGGATTGTAGTTCTTGAAGTTCCCCTTTGTTTGGTGTAGATCTTAAAACTCTTTGGAATCTTTTAAGGGAGAATTACCCAATCCAATCCAGCTTAACTCAAAAGGCCCTCCTTCTAGCACCATTTTAGTTGATGGGTGTTTTATGCACTTCTCAACACAGGTAATGCATAGGTGCATCACCTCTCTCAAAAGGTAATCTCCAACAAGAAGTTTTCAAAAGTCACCCCAAGGTATCTTGGGTGTTAGATCATGACTTTCTTGGAATGTTTCATTTGTTTTGATGTGATCTTATTGGTAATCATAGGGAAAACTTATGTAAGTTATGTTGAAGGGGAATTGGTTCTTCCAATGGAGTTCTTAAAATGGGAAATTGATTGCACAATTCTTGTAGGTTTAAACAACAGTCTAGAACTCCTATTTGAACATTATATTTGGCTTTACAATGTGCAATGAACCTTGTTTAAAGTCACAAAGTTCCTTGACCTCAAACTAGCAATGAACAATGATAATTGAGGACCCTATAGTGGACAACCTTCCCAAAACAAAATTCCACTTAATCAAAATAGTTTACAGTCTCATGAAACCTATGCAATCTTCTAAGGTCTACATATTTTCAACCTTTCATTCACCACAAAGCATGAACAAAAGATGGAATTTTATTGCAACATTCATATGAAGTTTAGACTAGCTTTACACTATAGTTTATCATCAATAAACAACAAAAAAGCATGAACCATGGAAGACATCAAAACCATATAATTCTTCAAAACCAATGAACAACATTCAATAATCTATGAAGTAAGCTAAAAAATTATGAACAAAATTAAATTATTTGTTCACCTACCCCCAAATATTTTACAATTTAAAAGTACATTTTTTCATTTTTCCTATTTTGTCCTCTAGTGAGTAGCATTGTAGCTCTTTTGTCTTCTTGTTGATTTCCTGCTACTATAGCTACTTTGTGAGGAATTCATCATCTATGATAGAATTTCCCTCTCTCTTCTTCATAGTGGCATACTCCAAAAACTTTATGATCAATTCTTGGAGCTTGTTCCTCTCCAATAAATCTAATTAGATCAATTGGAAATTCAATTTCCTATATTTTCTTGTAATCTCTTTCTAGTCCTTATCACATTTTTATGTATTCTTTATCACCTACTCAGATTAGGCAAAGGCTTGTGCAAAAAAACCCATAAAATCTGGCATAAGTGCATCTTCGGTCCCATTCTCCATCTTCTTATGAAATTATGGCTTTATTTTCTCTAGGGCTAGCTCAATGACAAGCATATCAAAATATGTCATTCATCTTAGATATTCTTCATAGGCTACCCTGATTTCCTTAGCCCACTTGATATCCAGTTCCACTTCATAGAGCACTCTTTCTAGCACTTCGTTTCTATGGTCTAAGCCCAACTTCCATGTTTCCACAAGCTAATGATAATATTTTACCAAAGCAAGATCCTTCTCCCAAGATCTATCAAGTATCTTTAGAATAGCCTCATGCTTGGGATATGTGATCCTATATAACTTTGAGAAGTCAGTGCAAAATTTCTTTATTCCCTCAAGTATCTCTTGTACATCTAGGAACTTGTTGGCTATCTTGACAGCATGGCCTATGCCCATGTTTCAATTTTAGAGGACTTGCTAGAACCAATTCTATGTGGGCTTTGTCCAATTCTTTCTTTTCTACAATTTGTCAATGTGATCTTTGGACAACAGTTGTGGTAGTGTTGATGATGTTGTGGGAAGCTCCTCGATTGACAATAATTGTTGAATGTAAGATATTAGATTTACCACCTATGCTTTTAACTCCTCTTTGGATGTCTTGTACTTATGTATCTGGTACACAAAAGTGGCAAAAGATCCCTATAGATGGTCGATCTTCTACTCTCTTATTGTTGTCCCAAAGTCAAGGTTAGAAATATTATAGGTTACCCCTTCTTCTTCCATAACTGGAGTGGCTATCTCCATTGTCCTAGATCCGAATGCATCCATTGTCAGATGAGATCTAACCCTTGGCCTCTTCCCCTCCTTTGTGCATATTTGAGCTCAACCCAAGATGACCTCTAGCCTCACCTTTAGATCTCTTAGGGTTGGGGTTTTCTTCTCCAATTGCTTCTCAAGCCATTTGATCATTTGAGATTCTCCTTTTGGCGCTTCATGATCACCTTCTTCTTCATGGGTGTGATGGATTTCTATTTCCTTATCACCTAGGGTCTTTTGTTCTATCTTTTCCTCTTCTTCTTCATTACAATCCTAGATAAAGTAATTTTCCTTTCCTAGGGATTCAGTGGCTATGTGTTCCTTGGGGCTCTCCTCCACTTCTATGGGTTTTTCTTCTTCCTCTTTGTCATGTGTATGTTCTTCATGATGTTCTATCTCTAGGATTTTCTTCATTTTTTTAGCCTCTTCTTCAAGTTTGTATTCTCCTTTCTTTTCTTCCTCCTTTTCCTCTTGTTCCTCTAAAAGAGGCATCTTCTTACCATGTTTGGGGATGTCATCCTCTTTCCTAGCTGGGGTTGGGTGTCTTCCATTTTCTCATCTGTATCCCTCTCTTCATCAAAGGGTTTTCTCTCTAATTCTTCCCTGGTGTTCTTCAGTTGTTGATCCAGCTCCTCCTCAAGCTCCATGTTGATAGTTTCCACAATATATCTTGTGCCAAGCTCCTCAATGTCCTCTGATGATTGTATCTCTTCCTCCTCTCCTTCACGTACCACTTTATCAATCACTAGATGCTGGTATTCAGGGTTCTCATGGTAATAATTTCCTTTCTCTTCCATCTCCTTAGTAGCTTCCCTCTCTTGCCTCTCCAACTCTTCTAATATCTACATTGTTTATTTTGTTTCTAGTGGTTCGAATGGAGTAGGGAAACAAAGACTAGCAACAAATTGTGCTAGGGTAGCTTGCACAATAGGGTTCATGAATACCCTAGAGAGATTTTTGGCATGTTTTGCATGTACCTCACAAAGGATTCTAAAATTGAGAGAGTGAACATAGGTATTGTTGCAATAGCCAATGGAAGAGATGATGAAGGAGATGTGAAGGAGGAAGAGAGAAGAGAAGTAGTGGCAGAGGAAGAATCTATTACCATTACTTGCGCAATAGGTGGGGTGGAAGCAAGGTGGACTCAGATATCCATCGTGGGTGGGGAAGTGGCAATAATTGCTTGAGAATTAGGTAGAGGAGAAATAGTAGTGGCAATAATAGCAATGGAGGCAATAGGTAGAGTCTTTGGCTACTCAGCCTCTTGTTCTTCTCCCTCATGGATCACATCCTCCTAGATGGTGGGAATCTCTGTGAAACTACCCAATGTATTTTATTTATTGGAAGGTTCACCTTCTAAGGCCTTCCTTGAGTACACCCTAGGATTGGGTTGATGTTCAGCCATTTCTTTCATCTTTCTTGACCTAGTGACTAGAGGATATTTTGAAGTTTCTCTAGATGGGGCAACAACTATCCCACTATCGATCTTGCTTCCTAGTTCATCTTCAAGCTCTTAATATATTAGGGTGGCTTATTGTATTTTCAATTGGGGGATCTATCTATCAATCCATTCTTTGGTTCTCTCCTCAATCAACTTTATTAGAATATCGAGGTCATTGACCTCTTCTACATTCTAGTCAACTAATGGTAACAGGAGATTGGCAACTGTGTCATATCAAGGATTAGTCACTGTATTTTCATCCTTCACTTTTGATCTAGCACAGGAAACAAGGACTAGCAACAACTTGTGCTAGGGTAGCTTGCACAATAGGGTTCATGAATGCCCCAGAGAGCTTCGTTGGCATGTTTTGCATGTGCCTCACAAAGGATTCTAGAATTGAGAGAGTGAACATATGTATTGTTTCAATATCCAAAGAAAGAAACAATGAAGGAGACATGGAGGAGGAAGAGAGTGGAGAAGTAGTGGTAGAGGAAGAATCTATTACCATTACTTGTACAATAGGTGGGGTGGAAGCAAGGTGGACTTAGATATCCACTGCGGGTGGGGAAGTGGCAACAATTGCTTGAGAAGTAGGTAGAGGAGAAATATTAGTGGCAACAATAGTAGTGGAGGCAATAGGTAGAGACTTTGTTTGCTTGGCCTCATATTCTTCTCCCTCGTGGATCACATCCTCCTAGATGTGGGAAACTCTGTGAAACTACCCAATGCATTTGATTTCTCTGATGGTTCACTTTCTGAGGCCTTCCTTGAGTACACCTTAGGCTTGGGATGATGTTTAGCCATTTCTTTCCTCCTTCTTGACCTAGTGATTAGAGGATATTTTGGAGTTTCTCTAGATGGGGCAGTAACTGTCCCACTATCGGTCTCACTTCCTAGTTCATCTCCAAGCTCTTAATATGTTAGGGTGGCTCCTTGTAGTTTCAATTAGGAGATCTATCTATCAATAAATTATTTGGTTCTCTCCTCAATCAACTTTATCAGAATATCAAGGTCATTGACCTCTTCTACGTTCCAGTCAACTAATGGTAATGAGAGATTGGAAACTGTGTCATATCAAGGATCAATCACTATATTTTTATCCTCCACTTTTGATCTAGCATAGGAAATGAAGACTAGAAACAACTTGTGCTAGGGTAGCTTGCACAATAGGGTTCATGAGTACCCAAGAGAGCTTCGTTGGCATGTTTTGCATGTGCCTTGCAAAGGCTTCTAGAATTGAGAGAGTGAACATAGGTATTGTTGCAATAGCCAATGGAAGAGATGATGAAGGAGACATAGAGGAGGAAGAGAACAAAAAAGTAGTGGTAGAGGAAGAATCTATTACCATTGCTTTGCACAATAGGTGGGGTGGAAGCAAGGTGGACTCAAATATCCACTGTGGGGGGGGAAGTAGCAACAATTTCTTGAGAAGTAGGTAGAGGAGCAATAGTAGTGGCAACAATAGCAGTGGAGGTAATAGGTAGATACTTTGGCTACTCAGCCTCTTGTTCTTCTCCCTCATGGATTACATCCTCCTAGATGGTGGGAATCTTCATGAAACTACTTGATGTCTTTGATTTATTGGAAGGTTCAAATTCTGAGGCCTTCCTTGAGTACACCCTAGGCTTGGGCTGATGTTTAGCCATTTCTTTCCTCTTTCTTGACCTAGTGACTAGAGGATATTTTGAAGTTTCTCTAGATGGGGAAACAACTATCCCACTATCGGTCTCGCTTCCTAGTTCATCTTCAAGCTCTTAATATGTTAGGGTGGCTCCTTGTAGTTTCAATTGGGAGATATGTATATCAATCCATTCTTTGGTTCTCTCCTCAATCAACTTTATCAGAATATCGAGGTCATTGACCTCTTCTACATTCTAGTCAACTAATGGTAACGAGAGATTGGCAACTGTGTCATATCAAGGATCAATCACCATATTTTCATTCTCCACTTTTGATCTAGCACAGGGAACAATTTGACCTCCTTGAAAAAATACATCATCATGCACATATAGTGCCTCATTCGCACTTCCTCAACATCCCTAAATTTGGCCAAAAAGTTTTCAGCATTATGTGTGTTGGCATGTTCAATCCTTACCATCTTCCTAAGCTTGTTGTATGGATCCATCTGTAGTTGGGGAAAGTGGAGCTCTAGGTTATATTCCACAAGTTCTTTATTGGAATAGTCCACACACTAGGATGTTTGGAGTTTATATATTCCTTGGTTGAAGGAGAGGGGATAGGGAATCCCCACTCTATGCTTATCACTTAGGAGGGCATGTGCTCGTTGTAGCTACTAAGAGAGTTCAAGTAGTATCAACTGATCATTTGGGTATCGATGTAGCTTACATGGTTTCTCTAAGAAACCCTTGGCTCAAATGTAGATAAAATTTAGAAAATTCTATGCACAAAAAGCTGAACCGGTAGATGAAAGCATTGGCACTATGTGAGACCCTTCTCTCAAAGTCACCTCCAAGAATTCTAATAATATGGCCTATGAAGGCATGATTGACTCTGCAATAGTCTTTATTAAAGTTCTAGAATTGAAGTTGGGGATACCTATCATAGACCTTCAATTCCTTGCCTTGAGTTGAATTTGGTGCAATGAATAGTCCCCAATATTGGGCATGGTTGTAAAGAAAATTGACTAGGTATGAGGTTGCAAAATTGTGAGGTCCTCTTCAATGCCACAAATTTCTCATGCAGACACTAGTTGATCATTGCTGCCTAATATAATTTGGTTTCCCCTCAGATGATTTCCTCTACAAATTATAGCATCCATTCCTTAAAGAAGGACACAATTGGAAGGTCCATAGCTCTAATCAATAGGGTTAACAACTCATGATAATCCTCCTCAAAATTTATTAGGAAGAGATCTTGGGGAACTTTATTTGCACTGCCCCTCTTCTCCTTGATCTAGTACTGGTTGATAAGCTTTTTGTACTTGAGGGGATCAGTGTCCCACATCTACTTAGCATATTCTTTGGATGTTTCCTCCATCTCATTAAAGGTAGGGATTTGGAAGGTCCTCCCTATTGATTTAGTAGATAGGTCAGCTAATACATTCCCATACCCATCTACTATTATTTTCATGTCCTCTCGGTATGCCTTCCTTCAGGCCATTACAAGCTTAGGGACTTAGCCAACCCACTGCTTCTAATCCTTCTGGTATTTTCCATGGTGGGGTTGATTCAGACCCTTTGTTTGAACTCATGAATATCAAAATGTCCTAGATTAGTGTTTGAGATCTCCCTCTAATCTACGGTAACCTTGGAGTTGAAGGGTTCCCCTTGGAACTTGTAATTCATCTAGTCCTTATCTTCTTTTCCTCAAGGTCCTTTGGCTGGATTCTTTCCCTTTGCTTTCTCCACAACTGCCTCCCAAGGTCCTACACCTAGTTCCATATATCCTATGGATGAGAGAGTAGTAAACACATTCGAGCATAGAACATGGGTAAAGGTAGCCAAAATTTAGCAAAACAATGTTACATTAGATAATTCATCACTTATAGATCCTAACATCTCTTTCAAATCAACATTAGTCTTTCATTGGAGGGGGTTATAAAAATGTGAGCCTAGGGGTGCAGACTCCCCTGGGCTGGTAGCCATTCTGAAGGAAGCTATAGAGGGGACAACAATCAATGTACGACAACCTACATGTCCCAACCCACATCGATATTTGGTCATGAAAAGAGGTTCAACAGGGAGGTCAATTCATTTTGGCATGTGGGTCGAAATCACTTTGATGTTTCAGGGAGCGTTAAGTTCATCTTTTGGTCATGCGGGTCCAAGGCACATAAAATTAGGAAGTGGCTTGGCCATTTGGGATCTAGAAAACAAAACGATTTTGTCAAGGCAACGTTCCTTAAGTAGTTTTCTGCCATGTTGTACCCACAACTTCGTTTGATGACATGATAGTTCCTTTGGAGCTCAAGTTACTAGGAGTCAGATGGTGCAGGGAGATGTTGGGTGATGACCATTTGGAATGGCAAAGGTTGGAGGAAGGTCTAGAAGAGGAGATGTGCACTATTGGTTCTGGGGATGGTGCACATTTTAATTGTTTGTGTTAGTGTAATTAATATTTAATTACACTTGCATAACTTAGGTAATATTTAATTCCTAGGTTAATTAATTCTCATCCTTATCTTGTTGAGCTATCTTGTTGCTCAAGATAAGATTAGGGTTAGACATCTTTGCTTTTATAAAGAAAATCATATCTTGTAATTAAGAATTCCTGAATAATAATATGTTGCACATCTTTTTGCAATCTCTCTTCTTTTTTCTTTTTCTTTTCGTGGAAGGTTTTTTTTTTCTGGTTTGCATTTTAGATCTAGGTTTCTAACATGGTATCAGAGCCTTGATTTGTAGCCCCTTCTTAGCTTTTTTGGATGAATACATTGCATAGCTCATTTGGAGTCCCTTGAGGGTTTCATTCCTTGAGCATATTTATGGAGCGTCTTGGATTAGATCAGGGTTTTCCATTGGATTTAGAGTGCTAGAAAAAGTCATAAATGACTTTTATTTCATTCATTTTGGTCACCATTTTCCAGATCTGGGAGGGTTTCAAGCTTGGTGATTTTTTTGATAGATCTGGGGGTCACCTAATTTTTTGGGTACTTTGGGCCAAAACGGACCTCGCCGTTCCAGTGTTACTCCACAATGTTCTTTCAGTGCTTCTTTGCAACAGTCATCTCATTGTAGGGGGGTTTTGTCCCACTGGGTTTTCCTTCTCTACCTCATCATTGCATTTGTACCTGGGTACCTGATCAAGCCTTGTTGCCAAGACCCATTCATGCTTTCTTGCATTCATCTTAGTTTTAGGTGCATGCCTTTTTAGTCTCCCTAAGTTACACTTATAGGGGGTGTTAGTGTAATTAATATTTAATTACACTTGCATAACTTTACTTAGATAATATTTAATTCCTAGGTTAATTAATTATCATATCTTGTAATTCCTAGGTCTTGAGGTTAATTAAGATTAGGGTTAGGAATCTTTGCTTTTATAAAATAAATCATATCTTGTAATTAAGAATTCGTGAATAATATTATGTTGCACATCATTTTGCAATATCTCTACTTTTTTGTTTTTCTCTTTGTGGAAGGTTCTTTTCTAGTTTGCATTTCAGATCTGGGTTTCTAACATGGTATCAGAGCCTCGATATGCAGCCTCTTCTTAGCTTTTTTGGATCAATACATTGCATATCTCATTTGGAGTCCCTCTAGGGTTTCATTCCTTGAGCATATTTATAGAGTGTCTTGGATTAGATTAGGGTTTTCCATTGGATTTAGAGCCCTGGAAAAAGTCATAAATGACTGTTATTTTATTCATTTTGGTCACTGTTTTCCATATCTGGGAGGGTTTCAAGCTTGGTGATTATTCTAATAGATCTGGGGGTCACCTAATTTTTTGGGCACTTTGGGCCAAAACGGACCTCACCGTTCCAGTGTTACTCCACAATGTTCTTCTAGTGCTTCTTTGCAGTAGTCATCTCATTGTAGGGGATTTTGTCCCACTGGGTTTTCCTTCTCTACCTCATCATTGCATTTGTACTTGGGTACCTGATCAGGCCTTGTTGCTTGGACCCATTCATGATTTCTTACATTCATCTTATTTTTAGGTGCATGCTTTTTTAGTCTCCCTAAGTTGCACTCATAGGGGGGTGTTAGTGTAATTAATATTTAATTACACTTGCATAACTTTACTTAGGTAATATTTAATTCCTAGGTTAATTAATTCTCATCCTTATCTTGTTGAGCTATCTTGTTGCTCAAGATAATATTAGGGTTATGCATCTTTTCTTTTATAAAGAAAATCATATCTTGTAATTAAGAATTCGTGAATAATATTATGTTGCACGTCTTTTTGCAATCTCTCTGCTTTTTTGTTTTTCTCTTTGTGGAAGGTTCTTTTTTCTGGTTTGCATTTCAGATCTGGGTTTCTAACATGGTATCAGAGCCTCGATTTGCAGCCTCTTCTCAGCTTTTTTGGATGAATACATTGCATAGCTCATTTGGATTCCCTCTAGGGTTTCATTCCTTAAGCATATTTATAGAGCTCTTGGATTAGATTACGGTTTTCCATATCTGGGAGGGTTTCAAGCTTGGTAATTATTCTAATAGATCTGGGGGTCACCTAATTTTTTGGGCACTTTGGGCCAAAACGGACCTCACCATTCCAATGTTACTCCACAATGTTCTTCCAGTGCTTCTTTGCAATAGTCATCTCATTATAGGGGGGTTTTCTCCCACTGGGTTTTCCTTCTCTACCTCATCATTGCATTTGTACTTGGGTACTTGATCAGGCCTTTTTGCTAGGACCCATTCATGCTTTCTTGCATTCATCTTATTTTTAGGTGCATGCTTTTTTAGTCTCCCTAAGTTGCACTTATACGGGGGTGTTAGTGTAATTAATATTTAATTACACTTGCATAACTTTACTTAGGTAATATTTAATTCCTAGGTTAATTAATTCTCATCCTTATCTTGTTGAGCTATCTTGTTGCTCAAGATAATATTAGGGTTATGCATATTTTCTTTTATAAAGAAAATCATATCTTGTAATTAAGAATTCATGAATAATATTATGTTGCGCATATTTTTGCAATCTCTCTACTTTTTTGTTTTTCTCTTTGTGGAAGGTATTTTTCTAGTTTGCATTTCAAATATTGGTTTCTAATAGTTTTTTCATAGACAGTCGAAGGAAAATGGCCAGGTTGGGTCTCACATAGCAGACCAACAAGGATCGATGTCTGTTTGGGAACAATAAGACCAAGATGGAATCCTGCGAACAATCTCCTATAATAGATGGTATCCCTAGGGCCAAATCCTTAGTTATTTTTGCATTTTAAGTTCAGTCAATGGTAGTAGGTTTAGGCTCCGTAGGGTGGAGGGACGGTCACTTGGGGCAGTTTGGAATGGAAATCATGCCATGACAACTCGCTGATGGAGGTCTATGGTGTGAATTATGCAAAAGGGAAACACTTAATCATTTCAATAATGGATGGGGTCAAATGACAAAGATGGGGTCGAGACTCAGTTGCCAAAAAGGCTTCACTCTTTCACCATTTTGAATTAGCCATTTGTTTAGAGGAAAAAGGTTAGTGAAAACCCATGAAGGATGGTCTGCAAAGGGGATAGGTTTATTTGTTTTAAACTTGGGTGGAGACCATGAAGGTGGGGCTCGATAGGTGGAAAAATGAGTCTAAAACAATGGAGCTAGGATGGAATCCCATAGACAGAATTCCACAAGGCTCAACCCACAATGGGTCGGGTCTTAGGTAGTTTGGCTTGATTAAGTCTAATTGGAGATGATTGGGGTGGAACCTTCCTGCTAGGAGGATGTTGTCAGATGGTAATTTTGGAATGGTGTGGGTCCAAGGAAATTCTATAGGTAGGGGCCCACACTATTAGAGAGTGAAAGGATCTTTGTGGTGGGATCATGAATTTTAGTAAGTCTGGGAAGGCCAAATTGAGGGGGCTTCTTGTGAGGATGGGCCCGATGAAGATACTCATCATTTAAATTTGGGAAATTTGAGGAAAGGACACAACAATAATGGTTAGGTTGTCAACCTGGAGGGCATGAACATCCTAGTTAAAGAATGGCCACGGGGACCTCTAGTCTTGCACACAGCTAGCGATTGATTTATGAAGCTTATAAATTTTTTATCTTGTGGTTTTTGATCGCCAGAGTTTGTTCTAGTTGATTATCAATTTTACTTTTACCTAGATTTAACAACTTTCATGAAATTAAATAAAACTCAAAGGTAAGTGGTGATGGAAGACAAACCTACAAAGCCAGATGAAGATGGGTGAGTAATCAGCCAGAATATTCTTTAAGTCGGTGATAGGGCTTAGTGGGCATGATAGCGGTGAAGGTGGCAAGCTCTAACTAGTTTCTAGACTCTTGATAGGTGAAAATGATAGCTAAAATTGTGCTATTTATAAAATTTTGAGCATTTAATATAGGAAATAAATAATCATATAGTGGTGCTCAAGGTTGGTGAATGGGAATCTTAAAAATGGTGGTGGGAGCGGTGGAGTTCTCCGAGCGGACAACAACCAGGCATTAGTCATTTGGAATGATTGGGAGTGAAAAGAGCGAACCAAGATGCCTATCCTATGAGGTGGGAGTACTTCAAGAGAAAGTTATTTCGAATGGTTGAGAAACAAGGGAAGCCCATGTAGGGCAACCCACAAGGGTGGACTAGCATTGTTCCAAGGATGGAAACTCTAAAGATTGAAGGAGAATAGCCAAGGGAATTCTACAAAGATCTAAAGCCATGGAAATTTGAGGGTAGCAAAATATGGTCAACTCAAGATGATTCCTCTAAGACTCACTGACCACTTGGGACAAAAAAATAGGAGGCATGCAAAATGAGGTAGAGATAAAAATGACATGGAAAAATGAAAAGAGTGGGTGCACATTCCAAATAGGGCGTGTGTGCTAAAGGCACAAAAAATGGTGACTCTACTAGGGAACACTTCTAAGCATTCTAAGGATAAATGTTCATTTAGAACCTAAAATCTCTGGTTTCATAGACTGGTCGCTGGTTTCTAGAAGTGAACTAGGAGAACTAGATCCTTAGCTTAATCAACCCACAAAACCTCTTAGAAGTGTGTGCATTTAGTGAATTCATTCCCTTCCCTCAAAAAATATGACATGTGGCAGCTAATCAAATCAAGCAAGCTACATGAATCGGCTAACCCCAAAAGTAACCTAGAAATTTCCCTACTTCCAGTCAAGTGTCCATAGCCCTAGATTTTTTTTTGTTGTGACACCACAAACATTGCTCTACTACCAGTTAGGTGTCCATAGCCCTGGTAGATTTATTCACATATCCATATGGTTGCCTGATTTCAACATTTTTCATTTTCTTTTCTTTTCTTTTGATATTTCTTTTTCTACTTTTCATTTTCCTTAATCGTGTAAGCATCGAAGCCTACTATGGGTTTGGGAATCATAGTGGTCACTATAGCAAACTTGAGTTTTTTGACTTTCCAAGTTGTCATAATGACCACGACATAGCTCTTTAGAAATAATTAGTGTATGCTTTGTGCAAAATCTGAGCTAAGCATGCAAGTAGATTTAATTAAGGATCGGGTTCCAAGTCAAAGTTAAAATGAGGAGACCATTCCATGGAAGCTATCTGAGACCAATAGTTGAGAGTGAACACTTAGCTAGAGAACATGTAAAAGAATACAATAGAGTGAATTGTTTGTGAAACTAAGCACGACCACCATGGTAGAAATGAAGAAAACCCTCAGTAAAGCAAGTGAGGTTGGGAAACAAGCAAAACAAAGGTGAAGGAAAGTAGCAAAACAAAGAAACAAAAGCAACCTAAACTAACCTATATATAGTTATTTAAAAGAACAACTTGGGAGAGCTCAGTCTTGGAATTAATGCTTAAGGTGCTACCCATTGATAGGAAACAAGACATCTTCATCAATTAAGGTCTTGAGGTAGAAGCGTTATCTCCCAAGATTTTAGCAATTTTAAAAGGGCCAAGCCAGAGCTTGTCTAATTTTTTATGTCCTCCTTTCTTTTCATTGGCCTTGTCCCAACATAAGACCAAATCAGCAATTTTGAAGGCCTTTATCTTGGCTCATCGATCAAACCACCTTTTGAACATGCCTTGATGTTTGGAAAAAATTTCAATGGCATGCTCACATACTTCTAGATGGAGTAACTAGGCTAATTGGGCTTCTCGTTGATCCCCTTATTCATAAAAGGTGTTGATGAATTGAAGGGTGGGGATATTGAGGTGCATAGGAAATATAGGCTCTATGCCAAAGATGAGGTGGAAAGGGGAATCTCCCAAGGAGGCCTTATGATGTGTGCAGTCTTCCCAAAGGGTGAAATGAAGTTGGGTATGTCAGTGCTTGAGATTCCTATCAGGAAACTTTTTGATGACAGTGATGAGCTTCTTGTTTCTGGATTTGGCTAAGTTGTTTCCCTAAGGATAGTAGTTGGATGAGAAATTGAGGGCAATACATTGATAAAAATTCCAACTGGAGAATTAAGTGAAGCAAAGGTGGGGTAGTTATCACATACTAAAGCATACGAGCAATCAAAGCGATTTAAAATAAAACTTTCAAGGAAATTGATAACTACCTCTATAGTGCATTGTCTACATGCAATAGCTTATGTCCTCCCAGTACAATAATCAAACATAGTTAGAATGTACTTGAGACCTACAAAATATGGTGGGATTATTAGGATAATCAAGTCGAGACCCCATTGTGTGAATGGACTTACCTCCAAGATTGGTTGCAATAGGATAACAGTCATCCTTTCTTTGGCTGCGACAGTCTAGCAAGCATGGCATGTACAAACATTGCTATGATAATCTTTGAAGACTTTCAACCAATAGTAACCTGCTCATAGGATTTGATGTGTGGTTGAAAGACCAAATCCATGACTGGTGCCAAATTTATCATGAATTTCTTTCAAGACCCGCTCTTCTTCTTCTTTACCAAGGCATCTAAAGTAGACGCCTTCATGATTCTTCTTGTAGAGTATAGATCATCACAATGTGTAACTGCCACTTTTCAAATGGAGAGCACATTTTTGAACCCCCTATAGATGGGTTAGGAATTTCCTTTTAAGCAAGTAGTAGATGATATCATCATACCACTCCCCTAGGGAAACATCTCCAAGCTAACATTGTTGAACCATAAGATTAGGTCCTACTTCAGCCACTATGTTAGCTATTGTTTGAGTGAGGTTATGTCCTCTTACTAACTCCATTGGCTTAATTTCCATGTCATACTCATGTAGTAGTGTGATACACTTTTCTCTTCTTTCACCCAACTCATTTTGCATTAGTAGTGTCTTTGTTGCAAGGTCAATGACAATGGAGAACACCTTGTTCCACAGGATGTAGTTCCTAAACTTCTTGAGTCCTTTGACAAGAGGATATTATTATTTCTCCACACTATGATATCTTAGTTCAAAATCCTTTAAGGGGGCACTCATAAAAGAAATTGGGTGCTCATTTCCTTAATAATCCTTCTGAGTTAGAATGCTAGCACATGAGTGATCTGAAGCAAATGAATAAATGTAAAAGGGCTTCAAATAATTAGGGCTAACTAATACACATGATTCAACAATGGATTTTGTGATTTCCTCAAAGGCTTGCTTTGCCTCTAGAGTCCACTAAATTTTGGCATCCTTCTTCAACATTGCACTAAGTAGCTTGACAATCTCAACAAATCCTGTAATGAACTTTTTGATGAAATTTATCTTTTCAAAGAAATATTTTAGCTCTTTCTTACTGCTTGGCAGCTGAATCTTTAACAGGGGTTCGATATGCTCGGGGTCTATGGAGATTCTTCATTCTGAAATAACATGCCTAAGAAAATTTCCTTCTATGACTCTAAAGATGCACTTCTTTAGATTAAGGGATATCCCAAAATCCCTGCATCTTTGGAAAAATTTGCATAGATCAAAAACATGATCACCCTATTTCTTTGAGAACATGATAAGATCATCCATATAGATGATTATTCACTTCCTGATCAAATATTTGAAGGATATATCCATTGCATGTTGGAAGGTGGTGCCTGTGTTGATGAGTCTGAATGAAACTCTCATGTAGGAAAAGGTCCCCCACTTGGTGGTGAATGCGGGTTTGTGTCTATCTTCATATTGCACTATCACTTGTTTATATCTAGAATACCCATCAAGGAAGAACATCATCTATGAACCATTGAAAATCTGTAGCACTTCATCCAATGAAGGCACTGGATAGTTGTCCTTCTCTTAAGCTCTATTCAAATTGAGGAAATCTACACACAATCTAATTTCTCTATTCTTTTTTCTGACCGAGACCGAATTAGCCACCCATGTGGAGTGCCTCACTGGGAGCATGATCCTACTGAAAGTAGCTTTTGTACTTCTTTGTAGATGATGGGCTCTAGTAGGGCATTAATGGGACATTGTCACTGTCAAAAAGGTCAGACATCCGGTCTAAGAGGAATAGTGTGCGTAATAATGGAGGTATCACAGGTCTTCAAATCTTCATAGCTCCATGCCACTACATCATGATACTTTCGAAAAGCATCAATAATTCCTTTTATTTCTTCTAATGTACAAAATTTACCTATAAACACATTTTTAACCTCCTTAGTTATCCTGAGGCTGCGAGTGTTGAAATGATTATTGATGGAATCCTTTTTCGCTTGCTGATCTTCCTCTCAGATCTGATCAAGGTTAAATATATGCTCTAGCTAGACCATACCTCTTGGAGTGGTGTTCATTTTGAGATTGATGATCCCTTCAATATCTAATTCAGCCTCTTTGAGCTTAGCTTTATCAATTATTTGGGTATCAAACACATTGCAATTGGTGATAAATTCCAAGATGTGTTTTTCATCATTGAACATTAAAAAATGAGTAACATTTTTTGTAACATATGGGGTGGAGGTAAGCTCAACGGTGAACCTTTTAAGGCCAGAAAAAGAGAGGGGTTGTAGTGTGCTAGCTACTTGAGCTAAGGCATCAACATTATAGTTTTGGGAGTGAGGGATCAGGGGGATATTAAAGGAATTTGGATTTCTAATGTAGATCCCAAACTCTATGCCTATAGTTTTCTAGCCTTCTATCATGGAGAGAGTATAATTTTATAACTTGTTTTACTACCAGCTCTGAATTACAAAACACTTGCATCATTTTAACTTTCTTCCTTAGAGCCATTAGGAGACCATGAACTAGTGCTTTGTACTCTGCTACATTATTAGTACAATAGAATTGAATTCTATGAGTAGCGAGGTAGGTATTACCCATGGGACTAATGAGTTTGAATTGGGATCCCACTCCTTGCTTGGACTTAGATCCATCGAAGTGTAATGTATAGCATTTAGAAAATTCTTTAACCTTAGGGCCAATAATGTTTTATTTCCTCCTTGGTTGCATGCTTATATCTATAATTTCTAGAGTGAACATTGAGTGAGCATGACTGGTCGCAAGTGGTACGGTTGGCAGCTCCTCTTGAGAGGTGACTTTTCCTTTGACATGTTCTACTACTATTTGACATATCAACACTCAAATTGTAAGTGGGAAACGTTATGCACTCTGAACCAACTAGGAACCAAGAGTTCTTGGAAATCCACTCTCGTTCCTAGACAAAGCTAGTCTTGTATGTATCTTTCCATGAGGTCTTGGATGCCATCTAGCAATCCTAAATTACCATCTTCATAAGACTCATCATCATCTGATTCTACTAACATTTTTGTGCTCTAATGTGTGTAGGATAGGTTGGAAGGATACATTGCACTAAGAAGACCTCATTAGTTATCCCTTCTTCTTGGGGCTCTGATTCTTCCTAATAAACTATGGGACAATAATTTCCAAATTTTGTTTTAGTAAATAGCACCTCATTGATGTTGTTGTATTCCATAATCATGAACTTCATGTGGGGTTATCAATCAATGTGAATATTATTTGGAAACCCCTTCCATGGAAACTACATGTGAGAGAAATTAGTTGTTGCATACCCATTTAATGCTTGGGTGAAGTCTCATCCAATGAATTTTCTATATGTATCAAGAATATCCACAACTTGGATGTCAATTACCTATTGCACCCTTGGGTTTCCAACAATATACATAGGGATACAATTGATTTCTCCAATGATTTTCAACTCTTTTTTATCTAATCGAGTTACTTTTCTTCTTGAAGGTGTGGGTACAATCCCAAGAGCCTTGCATATAGCCAAAGGAATAACATTGTTTGATGTGCCTAGGTCAATCAGACAATTATGAGAGTTCTTCCAAAATATCTAGATAGTGGAAAGGAAAGGCGGTGTTTCAAACCTCCCTTGGAAGAGTCCCACAGGCATGCAAACCTAGGCAACTTGGCCCTTATCCTTTTCATTTTTCTTTTCCTTACTCTTCCCCTAACTTTTCTCTTTAGATGGAAGTTTATTAGTTTGCTGATTTGGAGGAGCATCCTTCTTCTTGCCTATAATTTCTTGAATTATGGGCTCATGTGTCATATTTGTAGAAATATTTCTAATCATATCTATTAGCTCATCTAATTGATCTTTCTCTGCACTTGTTAGTTGGGATGTTTGGTTTTGGAGGAAGACAGGTTACACTGTTGGTTGGTTCTACTGAGTGGGTGGAAATTCAGGCCCTTCTAGATATAGTGGCACTTGGGGCTGCTGCAAATAAGATTTTTGTTGTTGGGGCTATAGATAATGTGGCACAGGAGGTGCCTAATTCATGGGTTTTCTTGCATGGGGAACTATAGGTAGCTAATGCACCTAGTTCATAAGAGGTGTGTGGTGTTGGAGATATTGATTGAGCCCCTAGATCTACATAGGATGAGTGACCTACCCCAAGGAAGGTAATGGACTGAATTTTTTTCCCCAAGTGTGTGCTAGCTTTAACTACCTCGAAATAAGCATCCTCCAATCTAGCAGGTGATGGGTTCATTCATTTCACAAACGTTGTAGCGATATTGTCCAAGGAAGCATAATAGACTAGCAAAACAACATCATTAAGTACATATGTATTTTGTAACCTCATGTAATGCTTAGTGGAAATGATTTTTGAAGGATCCTATTGGCTTGTTAACCTCTCTACAAATACACATGAAGTGCTGATATAGTTCTGAAGGGTTGACTTGGATCTTGTATTTCCTCAAGAAGGAATTCTCAAATGGTCCCAAGTGGTGATGGTACCCATTAGTATATTGATGTACCAATAAAAGGCTTCTTCTCATAGAGAATAATAGAAAATTCTACATGCCACATCCTCATGATCAATCTACATATCTTTTTAGTGTTGTTTGAAATATCTTGATGTGCTCTTTAGTCTTCCTTTGTGGATCTTGAGGGTTGAACTTTATGCAGAAGCCCTTTGGGTTCTTGGGAATTTCATAGTACAAATTGAGCAACAATGGAGAGGGGTTGTTCCCCAACCAAGCCATGAGGGGAGGTGGAGGTGGTATTTTCTATTGAATAGTAACTTGGAGTTGAACAGGGGAAATGGTAGTTGGGACTACACCTTGGACTTGAAGGGTAGGGATAGGGGCAACCCCTTGGCTATGGGAAACAAGTGGTTGAAATGCAGTTTGGGATGGCTAAGTGGAAGAGGTGAAAATGGAAGAGGAAGATTGAGGGTGTGGAAAGTGGAAGGATGATGGGGGTGAAGATGAAGGTAAATCAGATGAAATGGAGGAGGAAGAAGAGGTTGTGTCCCCTTTTTAGTCCTTCTAGTTCTTGTACGGGGTTGTAGTTCTTGAAATTCCCCTCTATTTGGTGTAGATCTTAAAACTCTTTGAAATATTTCAGGGGAGAATGACCCAATCTGATCTAGCTTAATTCAAAAGGCCCTCCTTCTAGCACCAATTCTATTGATGGGTGTTTCATGCAATTCTGATCACAAGTAATGCATAGGTCCATCACCTCTCTTGAAAGACAATCTCCAACAAGTTGCTTAAAATCACCCCAAGGTCTCTTGGGTGTTAGGTCATGACTTGTTTGGAATGTCTCAATTGTTTTTATGTGATCTTGCTGGTAATCATAGGGAAGACTTACGTAAGTTAAGTTGGGGGGAATTTTTTCTTCCAATGGATTTCTTAAAATGGGAAAATGATTGCACAATTGTTGTAGGTTCAAATAGCAGTCTAGAACTCCTATTTCAACTTCAGATTCAGCTTTACAATGTGCAATGAACCTTGTTTAAATTCATTATTGAAAAAGGGTAAAAGGGGGCAGGGAAGAGAGAAAGTTCCTATACTTGAAACTAGCAATGAACAGTGATAATGGAGGACCCTACAGTGAACAACCTTCCCAAAACAAAGTTCCACTTAACCAAAACAGTTTATAGTCTCATGAAACCTATGCAATCTTCTAAGCTCTATAGATTTTCAACCTTTCATTCACCACAAAGCATGAACATGAGATGTAATTTAATTCCAACATTCATATAAAGTTAAGACTAGCTTTACACTATAGTTTATCAAGAATAAACAACAAAAATCATGAAATATGGAAGGCATCAACACAACACAATTCTTCAAAACTATTGAAAAACATTAAACAATATATTAAGTAAGCTAAAACATTCAGAACATCAAAGTTAATCAACTTAAATTCACTAACTATGAGAGGAAGAATCATGAAACATGAAGTTGGAACTCAAGAATTCACCAAATCAATGAATTTCTATTAACATTCCAATAGAATGTCTTTACAACAACTCAACTCTACTTTGAAAATGAGAGGAGACCCCTTATTTATAGTTTCCAAAAAGAAAAATGAATGGCCAATATTCACTACAAATTAGTGTTTCACCTACCCCCAAATATTTTACAATTTAAAATTATATTTTGTCATTTTGCATATTTTTCCACTAGTGAGTAGCACTGTAGCTCTTTTGTCTTCTTTCTTATTTCCTACTGCTGCAACTACATTGTGAGGAATTCATCATCTATGATAGGATTTCCTTCACTCTTCTTCATAGTGGCATACTCCATAAACTTTATGATCAATTCTTGGAGCTTGTTCCACTCTAATATATCAGATTGGGTCACTTTGAAATTCAATTTCCTAGATTTTCTTGTAATTTAGCATCCCAGTACTTATCACATTTTTGTGTATTCTTTATCACCTGCTTAGATTGGGAGAAGGATCATGTAGAAAAACCCATAAAATATGGTGTAAGTGCATCTGTAGTCTCGTTCTCCATCTTCTTATGAAAGTATGGATTTAGTTTATTTGGGTCTAGCTCAATGATAGGCATATCAAAATCTATCATTAATCTTAGATATTCTTCATAGGCCACCCTAATTTCCTTAGCCCAATCGATATCCAGTTCCACTTCATGGAGCACTTGTTCCAACACTTTCTTTATGTGTTCTAAGCCTAGCTTCCATGTTTCCAGAAGAAAATGATCATCTTTTACTGAAGCAAGATCCTTCTCCCAGGATCTATCAAGTATCTTGAGAATAGCCTCAAGATTGGGATATGTGATCCTATATAACTCTAGGAAGTTAGTGCATAATTTTTTTATTCCCTCGAGTATCTTTTGTACTTCCAGTAACTTGTTAGTTACCTTGAAAATGTGGCCTATGCCCATATTCCATTGTAGAGGACTTGTTGGAACTATTCCACTGTGGCCTTTGTCCAATTCTTTATTTTCTTCAATTTGTCAATTTGGTCTTTGGACAACAGTTGTGGTGGTGCTAATGATGTGGTGGGAAGCTCCTCAGCTGACAACCATTGTTGAATGTAAGCTATTAGATCTACCACTTGTGCTTTTAACTCCTGTTTGAAATTCTTGTCCTTATGCATCTTGTGCACAATAGTGGTGACATATCCATGTATATGGACAATCTTCTACTCTCTTATTGTTGTCCCTAAGTCAAGGGTAGAAATATTATAGCTTACCCCTTCTTCTCCCATAAATAGAGCGGATATCTACACTATCCTAGACTTAGACACATCCGTTGTCATATGAGATCTAACCCTTGGCCTCTTCTCCTCCTTTGTGCTTATTTGGGCTTGACCCAAGATGGCCTCCAATGTCACCTTTTGATCTCTCGGGGTCGGGGTTTTCTTCTCTAATTGCTTCTAAATCCATTCAAGCATCTAAGATCCTTGTTTTGGTGATTCATGATCACCTTCTTCTTCATGGGTATGTTGGATTTCTATTTCCTTATCACTTAGGGTCTCTTGTTATGTCTTTTCTTCTTCTTTGTCAGAATCCTAGATGAAGATAGTTTCCTTTCCTAACGATTCAGTGGTTGTGTGTTCTTTGGGGCTAGCCTACCCTTCTACGACTTTTTCTTCTTCCTCTTGGTCAGGCCTATGTTCTTCATGATGTTTTGTCTCTAGGATTTTCTTCATTGCTTCAACATCTTCTTCAGGCTTGTTTTCTCCTTTCGTTTCTTCCTCCTTTTCTTCTTATTCCTCTAAAAGAGGAATCTTCTTTCCATTCTTGGGGTTGTCTTCCTCTTTCCTAGTTGGAGGTTCGATGTCTTCCGTTTTCTCATCTATATCCCTCTCTTCATCTGAGTGCTATCTCTCTACTTCTTCCCCAACATTCTTGAGTTGTTGATCCAACTCCTCAAGCTCTGAGTTGAAAGTTTCCACAATATATCTTGTGCCAGGATCCTTAGTGTCCTCCTTAGATGATTGTGTCTCTTCCTCCTTTCCTTCACACACCACTTTATCAATCATTAGATGCTAATATTTAGGGTGTTCATGGTAGTCATCTGCTTCCTCTTCCATCTCCTTAGTACCTTCCCTCTCTTTCCTCTCCAACTCTTATGATATTTTCATTGTTGCTTTAACTTTTGGTGGTTTGGTTGGAGGAGTAGGGACAAGAAGACCAGAAACAACTTGTGCTAGGGAAGCTTGCCCAATAGGGTTCATGAATACCCTAGAAAGCTCCATTGGCATGTTTTTCATCTACCCCAGAAAGGCTTCCAAAAGTGAGAGAGAGGTCATAGGAATTGTTGTAGTAGCCAATGGAAGAGATGATGGTAGAGACATGGTGGAGGAAGAGAGTAGAGAAGTAGTGGAAAAGGAAGAATCTATTACCATTACTTGGGTAGCAAGTGTGGTGGAAGCAAGATGGACTGAGGTATCCACTGCTGGTGGGGAAGTGGCAACCATTTCCTGAGAAGTAAGTGGAGGAGAAACATTATTTGAAATGGCAGAAGTGAAGGTAGTAGGTAGATACTTTGGCTGCTTGGCCTCTTTTTCTTCTCCCTGATGGAGCGGGTCCTTCTAGATGGTGAGAATGTCCATGAAACCACCTGATCTCTTTGATTTATTGGAAGGTTCACCTTTCGAGGCCTTCTTTGAGTACACCTTGGGCTTGGGATGACATTCAACAATTTCTTTCCTCTTTCTTGATCTGGTGACAAGAGGATATTTTGAAGTTTCTCTAGATGGGGCAGTAACTGTCCCACTATCGATCTCACTTCTTGGTTCATCTTTAAAATCTCCATATGTTGGGGTGGCTCCTTGTAGCTTCAATTGCATGATTTGTTCATCAATCCATTTTTTTTTTCTTGCCTTAATCAACTTTATCAAAATATTGAGGTCATTGACCTCTTCTTCATTCTAGTCAACTAATGACAAGAAGATATTGGCAATTGCACCATATCAAGGATCAATCATTATATTTTCACCCTCCACTATTTGATGTAGCACAGGGAAAATTTTGACCTTCTTGAAAAAGTATGTCATCATGTGCATGCAGTGCCTCATTCACACTTCTTTATCATCCCTATAGTTGGCCCAAAAGTCTTCAACATTATGTACATGGGTGTGTTCAATCCCTACCATATTCTTTAGCTTTCTATACAAATCCATCCGTGGCTGGGTAGTGTGGATCTCCAGGTTATATTCCACAAGTTCTTTATGGGAATGGTCTGCACACTAGGATGTGTTGAGTTCATACATTACTTGGTTGAAAGAGAGGGGATAGGGAATCCCTGCTCTATGCTTGTCGCTTAGGAGGGCTTGTGCTCGCTATAGCTTCTGAGAGAGTTCAAGTAGTATTAGTCAATCATTTGGGTACCAGGGAAGATTATATGGTTTCTCTAAGAAACCCTCAGCTCAAATGTAGGTAAACTTTGGAAATTGCATGAACAGAAAGCCAAAATGACGAATGAAAGAATTAGCACTATGTGAGACCCTTCTCTCGAAGTCACCTCCAAGAATTCTAATAATATGGCCTATGAAGGCATCATTGACTCTACAATTTTCTTTCTTAAAATTCCATAATTGAAGTTCATGATACCTATCATAGACCTTCAATTCCCTACTTGGAGGTAGATTTGGTGCTACAAATAGTCCCTAGTATTGGGAATGGTCGACAATCAAATAGACTAGGTATGATGTCATATAAAATTGTGAGGTCTTCTTCGCTACCACAAATTGCTCGTGTAGGCACTAGTTGATCATCCCTACCCAATAGAATTTGGTTTCCCCTCATATTATTTCCTCTACAAAGAATAGCATCCATTCTTGAAAGATGGCCATTGTTGGAAGGCCCATAGATCTACACAATATGGATACCAACTCATGGTAATCCTCATAAAAATCACTTCGAAAGAGCTCTTGGGGCACTTTATTTGCACTTCCCCTCTTCTCCTTCAGTTAGTACTAGTTGATAAGCTTTTTGTACTTGAGGGGATCAGTGTCCCACATCTATTCAACATATTCTTTGGATGTTTCCTCCATCTCATTAAAGGTAGGGATGTGGAAGGTCCTCCTTATTTATTTTGTAGATAGGTTAGCTAATACGTTCCCATCATCATCTACTATTATTTTCATGTCATCCTAATATTCCTCCCTATAGGCCACTACAAGCTTAGGGGCTATTAGAGTAGGTGGGAATCTAGCAACCTTAGTCAACCCATTGCTTCTAATCCTTCTAGAATTTTCCATGGTGGCGTTGATTCAGACCCTTTTTTTGAACTCATCACTATTAATATGTCTCAGATTAGTATCTAAGATCTCCCTCCAATCTGTGGTGACCTTGGAGTTGAGGGGTTCCACTTGGAACTTGTACTTCATCTAGTCCTTATCCTCTTTTCCTTCAGGTGGTTTTTCTTCCTTGTTTCCCTTTTCTTTCTCCACGTCTGCCTCTGAAGGTCCTACACCTAGTTCCATATATCCTATGGGTGAGAGATAAATAAACACATTTAAGCATAAAACATGGGTAAAGTTAGCCAAAATATAGAAAAATGATGTTACATTAGATAATTCATCACCTAAAGATCCTAACAACTTTTTCAAATCAACATTAGCCTCTCACTAGAGGGGGTTCTAATAATGTTGGCCCAGGGGTGTGGACTTCCCTAGGCTAGAAGTCATTTTGAAGGTAGCTACAGAGGGAACGAAAATTAGGGCATAGTAGCCCACAAGTTCTAATAGTCATTGATAGTTGGTGATGAAATGAGGCCCACTATAGAGGTCAATCAATTTTGGCACATGGGTTGAAATCACTTCAAAGTTTCAGGGAGCATTAAGTTCATCTTTTGGTCATGCAGGTCCAAGGCAAGCGAAAGGAGGAAATGGCTTGGATGTTTGGGATCTGGTGAAGAAAATGACGTTGGGAAGGTGGCATTTTGCATGCTACAATCTACCATGCATGACCCAGGTCTTCATTGGATGGCATGATAGTTCCTTTAGAGCTAACGTTACTATGGGTCAGATGGTACAAGGAGATGTTGGGTCATGGCTTTTTGGAATGGTAGAGGTTGGATGGAGGTTTGGTAGAGGAGACCCACACTTTTAGGACTACGGATGGTGCACGCTTTAATTGTTTGTTGGGTCTTGCATAGAAAACTGACGAGGATCAATATTTTTTAAGGAACGATGATAGCAAGATGAAATATCATGAACGAATGCTTGGAAGGGATAGTCCACCTAGGGTCTGATCCTTTTTCTTTTTGGATTTTAAGTTTAGTTAGTGGCACTAGGTTCAGGCTTTGCAGGGTAGAGGGATGGTCACCCGGGGCTATTTCAAACTACAGTCATGCCACAATGACCTGCGAACAGAGGTCTACAGTGTAAAGTACACAAAAGGGAAACACTTAATCATTTAAAGCATAGAGGGGGTCAGATAGAAAAGATAGGGTTGGGACCCAATCATCAAAAAGGTTTCACCCTTTCACTTTTTTGAATTAGTCATTTTTTTAGAGGTGAAAGGTTAGCAGAAACCCATAAAGGGGATAGGTTGCTTTGTTTTAAAGTTGGGTGGTGACCATGAAGGCGGGACCTAATAGGAAAAAAAACATGTCACAAAGGCCATTGAAAATAGTGGAGCCAAGATGGAATCCCATAGACAAAAGTCCATAGGGCTCAACCCACAATGGGTTAGGACTTAGGTAGTTTGGCTTGATTAAGTCTGATTGACGATGATTGAAGCAAAACTCGCCTGCCAAGAGGATGCGGTCATATGGTTATTTTGGAATGGTGTGGCTCAAGGGGAATTCCATAGGCTAGGGCCTACACTATTGAATCTGAGAGGGTGAAAGGATCTCCACTGTGGGCTCATAAATTTTAGTAAGTCTAGGAAGGCCAAATTGAGGGGGCTTCCCACAAGACCGGGCCCATTGAAGATACTTGTCATTTTAAAGTTTCAAATTTTTAAGAAAGGACACAATTGTAGTGGTTAGGTTACAGACCCACAAGGCATGAATTCCCTAGTTGAAGAATGACTGTGGGGACCTCAAGTCCCTCATGCGGCCAATGATCAATTTTTGACGCTTATCAAAATTTCATCTTGTGGGTTTTGATTGCCAGATTTTGTTCTAGTTGATTATTGAGTTTCCTTTTACCTAGATTTAACAAATTTCAAGAAATTAAAGAAAACTCAAAGGTAAGTGGTGACGGAATACCAACATGTAAAGCCTCATGAAGATGGGTGACAAATCAATAACAAAATTCTTTAAAATGGTGATAGGGCTTGGCAGGTGAGAAAGTGACAAGCTCTGACTAGTTTCTAGACTCCTGATAGGTGAAAATGATAGCTCAAATTGAGCTATTTGTAAACTTTCAAGTATTTAATGCAGGCCATAAATATTTTTACAATGGTACTCAAGGTTGGTGAACATGCATTTCAAAAATGGTGGCAGGAATGGCGAATTCCGTCAAGTGGATGGTAGCCAAGGATTAGCTATTTGGAACTCTCGAGATTGAAAAGAGAAAACTAGGTTGCAAGTCCCACAAGGTGGGATGACATTAAGACAAAGTCATTTGAAATGGCTGAGAAACAAGGGAAAACCACGCAGGGCGGGCCATAGGGAAAACCCACATTATTCAAAGGATGGCAACTCTAAAGATTGAAGGAAAACAACCAAGAGAATTTTTCAAAGGCCTAAAGCCTTGAAAATTTGAGGGTAGCAAAATATGGTCAACTCAAGATGATTCCTCTAAGAATCATAAAACACTTAAGACACAAAAAAAGGGGCACACAAAATGAGGCATCGACAAAAAAAATCTAACAAAATGAAAAGAGAGGGTCCCCATTCCGAATGGTGTGTGTGTGCTAAAGGCACAACAATGAGAACATGAATAAGTTCCTAAATGATTGTATTAATAACCTTGAAGCTAATGCATCTTTCTATCCCTCAATAAAACCTATAGATCCTCCCACAATACCACCTCTTGAGATGTTTGGTTACTTACATCCTAAAATCAAAGAAAATTTTGAACCTAAGTTTCCTACAATAGGTGAACCTAGTTACTCTAAACAAACAAATACTCAACCCTTTTATGGTCACAAAGTAACAAACACTCCAATCAACCTAGAAGAAACATATAGAAAAGGATTCACAACCCTAAGAAAACAAGGCTATGATACAACAAGTGAACATGAGATTCATCAAATCCTAGAACAAAAACCAACCAATTAAAACACAAATGGATTAGGATACCAAGATCCCTGTCATAATGAAAAGCCTCCTAGAAAATATTTAAGGCTCTAAAGTGATGGTATGGTGATCGTGGATTCTCCTCCAGATTTGAATATCCTCTTTCCTAAAGATAAACCAATACCTCATAACAATGACAAGGATAATAGGTGATGGCACTTCAAATTTTACAAATTTGAAGTGCCCATATTCAAAAAATTTCCTTTGCACACTCAAAAGTACCCCTAAAAAAATCAGCCTATGTGACCTATTTGAAGGTCACAATTTAGACCCAGTTGATTTTCATGCCATATGAATTGTTTCTCTCCATTCTCCCCACATTAATATGGTCCCTAGTCTAATTTCAAAGTCTCATAATCAAATTTGATATTTATACCAGTCAAAAGAAAATGCAGTTTGTTCACTTTTTACACTTGCATTTTTTAGAATGCTTCAAAGTGGTCATCTTTGACCTCTAATATTTTTTGACAAATGTGGATTTAAGGGAATAATTCTTGCACACATACTCAATGTACCTAGATGAGCTTATATTTTCAGTGGCATCCCCCCTATAAGTTGTTTTGATATTTTTCCAAAGTGTTGACTTGGTGTGCTCGAGTTGGTTTTTGACAGGTGAAATTGTAGAAAAGCTTGAGTGATCCAATTTGATATTTAATATTTTCTACCTCAGGAAGATTCTTTTCATGCCATTTGTTGCACTGGATTTTTGGTTCAAATGGTAACATGCATGCTAAATTTTGCACCTCCTGGATGAGCTTTGATGGGTTCACTAATCCTTTTCTAAATACAACATGGCCAAAATTGGTGTCCCAAAAAGTTTCAAATTTTTAAATTCTAAGGACAACCCATTTCTTTTTTGGTCTAAAACATCTATAGCTCAATTTTCATCAAAAACAAAGGTCATATGATGTGTTACTCTAATGTACTTTTGTTGTAGCAAACACGTCCTTGGAGCCAGTTTACAAAGGAGGTACCTAAATTTTAAGGGCTAGGAAAAATTTAAGGAAATAGGTTTTCCCCAAATAATTGATTATGGTCATACACAAAAGATCTTAGATCTAGGGGTCACTATTTGTGCACAGTGAAATTTCTCCATTTGGGCCACAAGCGTAATTAAAATTTTCCTATTTTCTAATGTTCTCAAATGTTAATATTTAAAATATTGTGCATTTGTAAAAAATGCATTTAAGGAAACCATAAATGAAATTTCAAAAGTTTTGGAGGACAAGAAATTTTATTTCTTGCTTGTGATTGGCTGAAAGGTGGTAGCATGGCTTCACGTTCGCTCCTCTCTAGTTTGAAGCTCTTCTTCCCATTTGCATTGGAAATTGGAGATGGTAAATCTTCTGCATCACCCATTATGGATTGAATAGTATCCTTCCTCATCATATTGGTGATGAGTTCCCATAGCCAATATATGTCTCCATTTTCTTGCTTGCAATAGCGATGTGCGATGGAAACCTGGAAACATGGTAATAAGCTTGTGGGTGTTCGCGTATGAAAATATATGGGGAAAATTTGATGTTGGGTAATTAAATGTCAAGGTGAGTTCATAGGGAAAATACAGGAACAAAGAGGGATTTCTATAGCTAGTAAATGTAATCACATTTTTGGTCTTCCAACCAATTTTGGAGGCTCTATTTGATCAAATTTTGCTACCACATGCTCTAAATTTGTCCTCTGAACATTCCCAATGGTTGGGCAAGGATTTTAAGCATGTTTCAGATGAATTTTGGTTTCAGACAACTACAAAAAATCCCAACATTTCCAAAAAGTAACCTACACATTTTCTTTGGCTATGGGTGCCAAGATTCATGGTGCAACAGTTGAAGTGAAGGATAGTCAAGCTTTGGAGTTCTCTTGATCATGCATCACCAATAAATATCACATTTTCCACTTTAGATCAGTGATGGGAGAGGCTTTTTCCTCTATCACACATCACTGATTGATATCATTTCTTCCACATTTTATTAGCGATGGATGAAAATGCTCTACTTTCATTTTGCATCTATAATAAAATTTACCTTTTTATAATCTATGGGAAATATACGATGGTTTGTTGGGAAAGGTTTAAATTTTATGCATGGCAACAATGGACCCATGAACTATGGAAATATTTAATGAATATTTTAAATGATGGGAGATAAAGATAAAGAGTGAAATAAAGAGGCATGGGTAATTTTTATTTTACCCGATAAAAAATGAATATTATCCTTCACAAGAACTTGTTGCATTGCCTTCAATGTTGTCTCATTTTTCTCATCCTATTCACGATGTGCGATGATGAAGAAATGTTGGGGCCTAAGTTTCATTGTTAAAAATTAATATTTTACAAAGTTTTTTCATAGTAAAAGAACAAAATCTGAAATACGCAGGAGAATGGTGTAAGAGGTGTATTTAAATATTCACTATGTGAAAGAAAAATACTCCCTTTGCTAGAAAATCAAAATCATAAAGGCTTGGGTAAATCCTTTTATGCTGTGAAAATATTTTAAACACTTCACTAGTAAATTTAAAGGCTTTATTTGATGGGTAATAAAATTTTATTTGCCTAATATAAAAAAAAGGCTCCACATATTGATAAATTAAAGACTTTATTTGTTGAGTAAATGAATTTCATAGAGATTGCAAAAGGATGAAGAAATTAAATACACAAGTAAATGGGGATTTTCAGAAATAAAAGTTTTTCACCATGAAAGTAAAAATGATTTGAGCTCTAGATGAAGCAAGTGGTGAATGTGTAGGTGAAAGAATGTTTTCTGTAGAAAAGTGAAAATGCAAGGGTTTTCTACAATAGATAGAGAGGAGGTGAAGTCTTTTGCAAGTAAGGGAATTTTCAATGTGGGTACAAGGCTTAATGGAGAGATTGATTAGTCTTCACAAAGGGAAATATTTTTTTGTTATAGGGTTGTGGAGTGAGGAGCAAGAAAACAATAATCAGGTTGAAGATTATTTTGTAAGCAAAGGATGTTACTGATCTATGGACCTGAATGTGCCATATATCATTGGGAGATCTCCACTTAGGGTTTCTTTCTCCTTAAGTGTTTTCTTTGTGTCTCATTTTCAAAGGGAGTTTGTTTTGTAATTTGACACAAAGAACATTTTAGAGTCAATTTTTAGGGTTTGAATCTATAAATACTTATGTAATGTTGATTACAATGCTAGCATAATAATGTTGAATTTTTCAAATTTGATACAATTTTGCTCTCTTGTGTAATGGTTTTACAGATTATGAATAATACAATTAAGTTTGTCTTATTTATCTCTATCAATTTCAGATGGATGTGTGACTTTATTCTTGTTTATTAAAATTCAAAGAATTAATATAGGTACTTGAATATATGGCTGTAAGTTTGTATCTAATTGAGTGCTAGGATGCTAGTAATAAGTAAAGGTTAAAACACAATGTTGAAATATTGTAAGGAAACATTTTAGAGCTTCATATATTGTTAGATGTAAAAATTGTTATCAAGTGCTATAAGTGTTTGAGTTGACTCCATTCCAAGGATGAAACTGATCTAAGTGTGCTATTCATGTTACATGTGTTAGTTAATACAAAAACTCATCATATTTTAAATCAAATATCAATCTTAGTTCATTTGTGTGAGGAGTTTAATGAGTTACATCTCTCATTTTTAAATTAGGCATTACTTAGAGGTTAGCCAAGCCTTTATAGTATTTTTTTATTAAGCATCTAAAGGAGAAACATATGTTTACAGTGTATTTGATACTTTGGCACAGTATATTTAGGAACCAATAGATTGGAGAATCTATTGGGGAGTCAATTCAAAAGAGTCAATTATTTTGCTCATCTATAGTTTTGGGTCAGAATGATCCAAAGACTTGCATACTTGAAGGAGATTTCTACAATGTTCTCGATGTATTATTGAAGTTTGGTGCTCTGCTAGTTGAGAGAACTCAAAAATACTTAGATCTTGGAAGAAGTTTTATGTTGCTTGAAGATCTTTTCCTCTTTCAAAGAGGTGGTGCCTGTACATAAATTTCTATATAATCAGAAGAGTTTGTTGCAACAGTTTTTAGGTATTTTTCTATTGTAATATCTCTATATGAAGGTTTTCAACAAAAATTTCTAGTTAATATTGTCCCTTAAATTTAGTATTTTAAGATACTAGTAGAAAGGGAAATGAGAAAGTACAATATTTTGAAATGGATATTGAATTGAATACTTGATGTCTTTGATTTCATGGGAGGTTCACCTTCCGAGACCTTCCTTGACTACACCCTGGGCTTGGGCTGAAATTCAACAGTTTCTTTCCTCTTTCTTGATCTGTTGACTAGAGGAGATTTTGAAGTTTCTCCAAATGGGCCAGGAACTGTCCCACTATCGATCTTGCTTCCTAGTTTGTCTTCAAGATCTCCATATGTTGAGATGTCTCCTTGTAGCTTCAATTGGGTGATTTTTTCGTTGATCCATTCTTTTTTTCTCACTTTAATCAACTTTATGAAAATATTGAGGTCATTGACCTCTTCTTTATTCAATTCAACTAATGGCAATAGGATATTGGCAACTACATCATATCAAGGATCAATCATTATATTTTCATCCTCCATTATTTGATTTGGCACAGGGAATAAGTTGAACTTCTTGAAAAAGTACGTCATCATGCACATGTAGTGCCTCATTCACACTTCTTTATCATCCCTGTAGTTGGCCCAAAAGTCTTCAACATCATGTACATGGTCCTATTCAATCCTGACTATCTTCCTGATCTTTCCATACAAATCCATTCATGGTCGCATAGTGTGAAGCTCTATGTTATATTCCACAAGTTCTTTATGGGAATTGTCTGCACACTAGGATGTGTTGAGTTCATACATTACTTGGCCAAAAGAGAGTGGATAGGGAATCCCCACTCTATGCATGTCACTTAAGAGGGATTGTGCTCATTGTAGCTTCCGAGAGAGTTCAAGTAGTATCAGTTAGTCATTTAGGTACTAGGACAACTTATATGGTTTCTCTAAAAAACCCTTTGCTCAAATGTATGTAAACTTTTGAAATTGTATGAACAGAAAGCCAAAACGATGGATGAAAGCATTAGAACTATGTGAGAACCATCTCTCAAAGTCACCTCCAAGCATTCTGATAATATGGCCTATGAAGGCATCGTTGACTCTACAATAGTCTTTCTTAAAGTTCCAGAATTGAAGTTCATGATACCTGTCATAGACCTTCAATTCCCTACCTGGAGCTAGATTTGGTGCAATGAATACGACCCCTGGTATTGAGCACGGTCAGTAAGAAAATAGACTAGGTATGATGTCATATAAAATTGTGAGGTCTTTTTCAGTACCACAAATTGCTCGTGCAAGCACATGATGATCATCCCTACCTTTGGTTTCCCCTCAGATTATTTCCTCTACAAAGTATACCATTCATTCTTGAAAGAAAGCCACAATTGGAAGGCCCATAGCTCTACTCAATAGGGTTACCAACTCATGCTAATGCTCATAAAAATCACTTTAGAAAATCTCTTAGGGAAATTTATTTGCACTGTCCCTCTTCTCCTTCAGCTAGTACTGGTTGATAAGCTTTTTTCACTTGAGCAGATTAGTGTCCCACATCTACTTAGAATATTATTTGGGTGTTTCCCCCATCTCATTAAAGGTAGGGATGTGGAAGGTCCTCCTTATTTATTTGGCAGATGGGTTAGCTAATACATTCCCATCGTCATCTACTATTATTTTCATGTCCTCCTGATATGCCTGCCTACAGGCCATTACAAGCACAGGGGCTATGAGAGTAGGTGGGAATCCAACAACCTTATTCAACCCACTGCTTCTCATCCTTCTATAATTTTCCATGGTGGGGTTGATTCAAATCCTTTGTTTGAACTCATCAATATCAATATGTCCCATATTAATATCTAAGATCTCCCTCCAATCTGTGGTGACCTTGGAGTTGAGGGGTTCCCCTTGGAACTTGTACTTCATCTGGTCCTTATCCTCTTTTCCTTCAGATGGTTTGGCTTGTTTGTTTCCCTTTTCTTTCTCGATGGCCGCCTATAAAGGTCCTACACCTATTTCCATATATCTTTCGGGCAATAGAGAAATAAGCACATTCAAGCATAAAACATAGGTAAAGTTAGCTGAAATCTGGAAAAATGATGTTACATTAGATAATTCATCACTTAAAGATCCTAAAATCTCTTTCAAATCAACATTAGCCTTTCACTAGAGGGGGTTATAACAATGCAGGTCTAGGGGTGCGAACTTCCATGGGCTAGTAGTCATTATGAAGGAAAATGTAGAGGGGACAACAATTAGGGCTTACTAGCCCACATGTCCCAACACTCATTGATATTTGGTTATGAAATGAGATCCACCAAGGAGGTTAATCAATTTTGTCATGTGGTTCAAAATAACTTTGAAGTTTCAGGGACCATTAAGCTCATCTTTTGGTCATGCAAGTCCAAGGAAAGCAGAAGAAAAAAATGGCTTGGCTATTTGGGATTTGGAGAAGAAAACGAAATTGGGAAGGTAGCATTCTGCATGTTGCATTCCACCTTGTATGACCCGTGACTTCATTGGATGACATGAAAATTCCTTTGGAGCTCAGGTTACTGTGGTTCAAATGGTGGGGGGAGATGTTGGGTCATGGCCTTTTGGAATGGTAGAGGTTGGATAGAGGTCTGATAGAGGAGACTTGCACTATCAAGACTGTGGATGGTGTATGATTTAATTGTTTGTTCGCGGAGGGAATAAGTTTCTATTTGCAAAATGTATTGTTTTCCTAGTTTTCCCTTTACAAGTGGTAACGTTATGCCTAGAACAGAGCCATGTCCTAAAAGAAAGGTGTTCACTAGTGAAAGATATGACCCTCTAGATTTTAGTAAAATCAAGGGTTACCAACATTTTGTCCCAAGAAGAGAACTAATGAATGTTTGCATAAGTTTAGAGGAGGTTTTGAAGAGTCAACATCACAACATGTACAAAGTTTTCTTGATGTCATGGGAGACTATCAAATGGTAGAGGAATATGTTGTCATGAAGTTTTTATAATAACTATAGAAGACACTGCTAAATATTGGTTTTCTAGTCTACCAATGCATTCTATATGTTCATGGGAAAATCTTGAGAAACTATTCATGGATGAGTTTGGTGAAGTGAATGATGAGTGCTTGTCTGAAGAAATAAATCTGCATACCAAAGAAGAATATGAAGAGAAATCTGAAAATGAGGTTGAACTTATGTCATCTATGGATATATTGTGTGATATAGAAAGATTAAATGATGAATCCATCTATTATTTTCATGATAGATTCATGAAAGTTTTGCTTGATATATTAGAATCATATAGGCTTGATGAATCATTTTGCATTGATTTGGGGTGATCCCACAATAGTGGTTTACAATTTTTGGCCAAACTGGACACTGAAATATTTTTTTTAACTAAATCTTCACTTTTGGGCACCTATAGCAGCTAAACCATGAGAAATTTGAAGATGATGCAAACTAGAGTTTCGTGAATTTTTTTCTATAGATTCTAAATAATTTTTTTTCAAAAATTTTGGAATCAGATTGCACTTCTTTTTCCATCTCCATCGAAAACTAGTTTTTTTCAGAAAACAACATTTTAAAAAAGTGGCGCTCACCGTATAACGCATAATTTTTTTTCCATGAAGGATAAAATTATAATTCTTTCAAATTTAGATTTGGAACTTTGATATCTAGTGCTTCCACTTGGTTAGATGGTTTTTTATTGAATTTTTTTTTAAATCAAGTTTGAAGTTTTAACCAATTATAATTTAGACATGCCAACGATATCGCGTAACTTTTTGTATGTATTGAAATTCAATTTTTTTCTTTTGGATCAAGGACTTCAATATCTAGTGCACTAATATTTTTTTTTTATTTTAATAATCTGCTATTTTTCCACATGTGCAAACATAGAGTTTGATTTTTGGTGAAAAACCTATACACAAGAAATAAAAATTAATATAATAATCAAATTAAATTTATTTAAAATTATACTTTTTGGGAAGCTTATAATAAGGAATACATACTTGCAAAAAATAAATTTAAATGAATTCATTTGATCCCCGAAGGTGAATCAAAAGTGGTTTTTATCAACATTTTGATAGGTGTAAAGGAGACGTGTTATAGGTATGGTTTAAAACTAGCGGGGTTCTATCCAAGGGGTTTGATTTAAGGTAGTTTGATCAAACCCTCTTCAATTGGAATTCTTTAAATGGAACTTTTTAAGGCTTAAATCATCATATTTTCTAAAAATATGTGATTTCAGCAAAAATCAGTTCCTCCCAAAAATTGTAAACCACTATTGTGGCAGCACCCTTTGTTCTGTGAGAATTGTGATCTAGGTCTAAGGACTATGCCAACTCATTTGAAGCCTCCTAATCTTAAATGCATATATCAATGGCTTTTAGTAATGGAGGAAATGAAAGATAAATATGGAAGTAATCTCCTAACTCAAGTATGTGATGGTACTTTTTCAAGATTCAGTCTAATAGATGCATATGGTATAGTAAAAGACAAGAATGATACATCATTTGGTGATGAGAAATTTGTTTTTTAACAACTTATAGAAGAAATATACCTAGATGAAGGTTGCAGTGATGCAAATGAAACTGAAAGTATTTTCTCGTCTATGGACTTTGAATATACAATTGAAGATCATGTTTATTTTGAAGTTTCATGTCTTAATGATGAGAACAATGGTGTTGTAAATGAAAGTTTGTAACCATCTTAAAATAATTCTTGTATGGGTGATCACGATGATTTCAATTCTATTTGCATCCCTAGTGACTATGATTCCTCTCATGAGGAAGAGGTAGAATTAATATCTTCAAGTGGAAAGTGCTCCAACAAGGAAAATAATGAAAATAGTTTTGAAAGCTCACAAGAACAAGATGATGGATGTGAATTGAATATTTTGTTAGAAGAAGACATGTGTGATCAGCAATGTAATGGTACAATTGGTCATGCCAATTCTACAAGTGAGTGTAGCATTGATGAAAGATTTCCTGATGATGATACAAAAGAGTCTATTGATTTGAAGATTACTTTTGAGAATGTCAACATATCAAATGAAAGTGATAGAGTATGCAATTATTTTCAATTAGAGCAATCATATGTGAGAAGTTGTAATGAAGAATAAAATGATTATTTTTAGTTTGACAATGAAGAAGGTAGCTTTGTAGATTGTGGTAGTAGTGAAAATGGAGAATAAGATATGCATACAAGAGGTTCATTGAATGAATCATCTAAAGTAGTTGATTATGAATGGCATACATATGTTGGTCATAATGAACAAGGAACTCCTCTTTTTTTTGGTTCTCTACCTTCTTCTATTCATGGTGTTTCCCTTGTAGTTATCCTTGAATACTTGCATGAGATTAGCATTAAAGAAATTGTACTTGATAGTGGAAGTGTAGAGATAAATGTTACTACAACTAATGATTCTCTTTATGATGAGTTTGTACTTGAATAATGTGATTGTTTCATTCATATGGATATATATGAGGATCTATTTTTTAGATCAGAAACTCATAATTATTCTTATGAGCACAATGCTTCATATTTTCATGTTAATGTAGTAGGAGGTAATACTGTATGATACTCCTAGAAATAGTGTTTGTGTTTGGAATGCTCACTCTGAGGAATCTGTTGTAGAAGTAAATTATGAGTCATCAAGGTGTGCATCTAAGATTTACTTCTATGACAATATGAAATATGTTGATAACCTTGTTTTTGAACTTGAGCTGGAAGACATTGCTTGTATATGAGATGCTGACATTTCCTCTGAATGTTGTGATTTGACTGTGGACTGTGGACATGTGAATGTTGATAAGTATTTTTATTTAAACCTTGAGGCATGTGGTAATGTAACAAGGAAATGTTGTTGGGATGATGATACACTTGACATTGACACAAATCATTTGAAGGAGTTTCAAATGTGTGACCACTCTTTGCTTGACACATAGAAGGATTGCACACTATTTCTTAAGGATGATGCCTTCTCCGGGCTTGATCATTGTGAGGGAATCGGTAAATGTGATAAGACAGTGTCTTCACATAGTCTTGATCATCATCCTCATATTCAATCATTTTCCACAAGATCTGTAAATGAAAGGATTTGTGGTAATGTGGCCTATGTTATTTGGTTGCCATGTCAGAGTAAAGCTAAATTCACAGACAACCTGACACTTCTCTTTATAAGAATGAAGTTATTAATGTTACTATGGTGTGGCAGAGATAAAATGGATTAAAAAAGACTGGCTCCTTTAATAGATTTGTGTTTGACAAAGGAAAACACTAGTTGTCCTTTTTTTTTTGGTGGCCTAGGGCCACAAAGTGAGGTTAAAAGTTGAAAAAGTAAAGACTTTGTCACCCAATGTTTCTAGCACTTGGTCTACTTTCCTAGAGGATTCTAAATTCTCACTTTGTTCACTGAGGAACAGATGTCCCCAAAAAGAGCCACTGATGGCACTTCAAATTTTGGAAATTTGAATTTCCCATATTGAAAAATTTGCCTTTACACACTCAGAAGTACCCCTAAAAAAATCTTCCTAAGTGACATATTTTGGAGGGTAATAATTCAGAGCCAGTTGATTTTCTTTCCAAATGAATTGATTCTCTCCATTCTCCCCACATTCATATGCTCCCTGGTCCATTTTTAGAGTCTCATGATCAGATTTGATATTTTCACTAGGTCAAAAGAAAATGCAGTTTGTTCACTTTTTACACCTACATTTTTAAAATGCTTCAAAGTGGTCATCTTTAACCCCTAATATTTTTTGACGAATGTGGATTGAAGGGAATCCCCCTTGTACACATGCTTAGTGTACCTAGATGAGCTTATTTTTCTAATGGTATCCCCACAAAATTTGTTTCGATATTTTTCAAAGTGGTGACTTGGTGTGCTCAAGTTGGTTTCTGACAAGGGAAATTGCAGAAAAGCCTGAGTGAGCCACTTTTCTATTTAATATTTTCCACCGTAGGAAGATTTTTTACATGCCATTTGTTGCATTGAATTTTTGGTTCAAATGGTAATATGCATGCTCAATTTTGCACCACCTAGATGAGCTTTGATGGGTTAACTAATCCTTTTCTGACTACAACATGGCCAAAATTGGTGTCCTGAAAAGTTTCAAATTTTCAAAATCTAAGGACAACCTATTTCATTTTTTGGTCTAAAACCTCTATAACTCCATTTCCATAAAAAATGGAGGTCATATGATGTGTTATTTTAATGTACTTTTGTTGCCGCAAACACGTCCCAGGGGCCAATTTATAAAGGAGGTGCTTGAATTTTAAGGGCTGGAAAAAAATTGAGGAAATGAGTTTTCTATAAATAATTGATTATGGCTGCACACAAAAAATATTGGTTCCAGAGGTCACCATTTGTGTGCAGTGAAATTTTTTTGTTTAGGTCACAGGCATAATTAAAATTTGTCTAATTTTTAATGCTCTCAAATGTTAGTATTTAAAATATAGTGAATATTTTAAATATTGTGCATTTATAAAAAATATATTTAGGGAAAACATAAATGCAATTTTAAAATTTTGGGAGGAAAAGCAAGTTTAATTCTTGCTTGTGATTGGCTAAAAAGTGGCACCGCGACTTTCATATTTGCGATGAGCACCCATCGCCAATATTTGTCTCCATTTTCTTGCTACAATAGCGATGTGCAATGGAAACCTGGAAACATGGTAATAAGCCTATGGGTGTTTTCGGATGGAAATATTTGGGGATAATTTGATGATGGGGAATTAAATGTTAAGGTGAGTTCATAGGTAAAAATAGAGGAACAGAGAGGGATTTCTACAGCTAGTAAATGTAATCACGTTTTTGGTCTTCCAACCACTTTTTGGAGACTCTATTTGATCAAATTTTAATACCCCGTGCTCTAAATCCATCATCTGACCATTCCCAATGCTTGGACAGGGATTTTAAGTGTGTTTCAGATGAATTTTGGTTGTCAATAGCTGCAAAAATGCGCAACATTTCCAAAAAACGACCTGTGCATTTTCTTTGGCTATGGCTACAAGGATTCATGGTGCAACAAATGAAATGAAGGATAGTCAAGCTATGGAGTTCTCCTAATCATTCATCTCCAATATATACATCACATTTTCCACTTTGGATAAGTGATGGGCAACGTAGTTGCCTCTATTGCGTATCCCTAATTGATATCAATTCTTCCACATTTTATTAGAAATGGGAAAAAATGCTCTACTTTCATCATGCATTGCTAATAAAATTTACCTTTTCATAAAGCATGGATGATGTGTGATGGTCTCTCATTTAATGAAGATTTCAAATGATGGGAGATAAAGATAAAGAGTGAAATATAGAGGCACATGTAATTTTTATTTTGCCCAATAAAAAATGAATTTTATCCTTCACAAGAACTTGTTCCATTTCCTTCCCTGTTGTATTCTCATTTTTCTCATCCTATTCATGATGTACGATGATGAAGAAATGGTGGGGCCTGAGTTTCATTATTAAAAATTAATATTTGGCAAAGTCTTTACATAGTAAAAGATCAAAATGTGAAATACATGGGAGAATGGTCTAAGAGGTGGATTTAAATATTCACTATTTGAAATAAAAATACTCTCTTTTCTATAAAATCAAAGTCTCCACATATTGATAAATTAAATACTTTATTTGTTGAGTAAATGTATTTCACGGAGACTGCACAAGGATAAAGAGAGTAAATACACAGGTAAATGAGGATTTTTAGAAATGAAGGTAAAAAGCTTTGAGTTATATTTGAAGCAAGTGGTGAAAGTTTAAATGAAAGAATTTTTTATGTAGCAAAGTGAAAATGCAAGGGTTTTCCAGAACAGATCGAGAGGAAGTGAAGTCTTTTGCAAGTAAGGGCATTTTCAACATGGGTAAAAGGCTGAATGGAGAGAATGATGAGTCTTCACAAAGGGGAATATTTTTCTATTATAGGGCAATGGAGTGAGGAGAAAGAAAACAAATAGCATGTTGAATATTGTTCTACAAGGAAAGGTAGTTACAGATCTATGGACTTGAATGTGCCAGATGTCATTGGGAGATCTCCACTTATAGTTTCTTTCTCCTTAAGTGTTGTTTTTGGCCTCATTTTCAAAGGGAGGTTGTTTTGTAATTTGACACAGAGAACATTTTGATAAAAATACAGAGCATCTTAGAGTCAAGTTTTAGGGTCTGAGTCAATCAATACTTATGTAATTTTGATTACAATACTAGAAAAATAATCTTGAATGTTTCAAGTTTTATACTATTTTTCTCCCATGTGTACTGGTTTACAGATTATGAATAATACAATCAAGGTTGTCTTATTTGTCTCTATCAACTTTAGATGGATGTCTGGCTATATTCTTGTTTATTAATTCAAAGAATTAATGTAGATACTTGAATATGGTTGGAAGTTTGTATCGAACTGAGTGCTAGGATGCTAGTAAGAAGTAAAGGTTAAAACACAATGTTCAAATGTTGTAAGACAACATTTCAGAGCTTCATATACTATGAGATGTAAAAATTGTTAGCAGGTTATGTTTGTGTTTGAGTTGACTCCATTCCAGGGATGAGACACTAATCTAAGTGTGCTATTCATGTTACATGTGTTAGTTAATACAATGACTGATCATATTTTAAATCAAATACCAATTTCAATTCGTTTGTCTAAGGAGTTTAATGAGTTACATCTCTCATGTTTAAATTAGGCATTACTGTAGAGGTCAACCAATCCTTTATATTATTGTGTCTATTAAGCATTTAAAGGAGAAACATTTGTTTACAGTGTGTTTGATACTTTGGCACACAAGTATCTGAAATCACACTCTTGGGATCACTCTCCTAGGTTTAATAGAGCCTAAAATGTAGGGGAGAAAGGGGTATTTTATTCACTCTCTCATTTGTTGGCCATATCAACCTGTTGAGTTTGAATATGAGAGAGTGGCTACTCTCTAAGACTCATTGCATTTGTTGATTTTAGAACCAATGATAGGATCAACTTAGGGTCTCCTCCTCTGCAATCAATCCAAGAATTTAGTGACATTAGGGTATGTGGAGGATCATAATGCAAACAATAGGCCCTGAAGTGGAAAAAAATTCAAAAAAATCAGAGTTAGGCAACTTGACACAAAAATTTGAATAAGTTATCTATATTATTTCAAAAATATGTAAGAATTTAGAATATGTAGCAAATTTAATGTCTAGTTTCTAAACTACTAGGTTTATTTTTAAAAAAATCTATTTGGTGAATATTTGAAATTTCAATGCAGTAATACTTAAATTTCAAGGAAAAGATAAGAAGTAGGTGTCTGTCTGACCATCCTAACCACAATAAAAAGGTAATATTTTTTTATAACATTTTAGATATAAGTAGAGGACTCACGTTCTGATTTGATGCATATTTTTTTGTAATGTTTTTCCAAGTAAATAATTAATTATGAATTTTTTATTACAAATTTTAAAAAATATAAAAAACTTGTATGTCTAAGCACCTTAACTTGGTCAAAACTTCATGAAATTTAACTTTTTTTTAATCTTATAGTATGTGAAACATACAATGTGATGCATGTTTCATATTCAAAAAATGTGATACCATTTGAAAGCTATAGATGTTTTTCAATCAGCCTATCAATAAGGACTTTCAACATAATTCAAATAGAGAATGAATAATAATTATTTATTAAATTCAAGGTAAAACATAATTTATATTGGTGGAAAGCTATGGATCTCCTTTAAAAACCCTTTTTGTTTCATCATTTTTTGGTAAAAAAAAGTCGTCAGCCATATACCCTACACATACCCATTATATTTCCACTTCTTGGCCCTTCATGATTCTGCACATACCCATTAGAAAGTTCTTCCACATTCCTTTCCCTAAAGGTAAAAATGAAAAATCATTACAAATGCTTCTCTCTCATGGTCTCATAAAATTACCATGCCACACTAGAGTCAATTTCCTAAAGACAACATGAGTTATTGTGCATACCACCAAACTCATGGACATAGCACTAATGATTGCTATTCCTTACACAGTATATTATATAGGTATGATGCTCCTCAAAACATTGATTGTATTCAATAAAAAAATATCCCCTTGTTCCTCAACATATTCATTGTGAATCTTGTGGTGACATATGCAAGGCATTGGGAGGCAAATGATGTCCTGCCCTTTGAGTTAATTAATTTTCTCCATAATAAAAATAATTATTACATTGGCATTTACTATCTCCTTAACTGAAGGTGTGCATGGTTGATGTAGAGTAGGGGTGGAACTTAGGCAATTGATACCATATTTCACAACAAATGGACTAATATCCCTTCAAGGCCACAAAACTCCAATAATGTACCAATGCTTTAAACCCTTTATCCAACACTTGAGACACCTTAGACATGTTGATGTTGAAATAACAAGTGTAGACTAACAATGACTCACAAGAACTTAGGTTCCCCAAACTACTTGGCGTTCCTTTACAAATAGACCTAATTCTTAGTAGTACTCCAAAATAAAAAATTGTGATACAACTTTCAAGCGAGACCTGGCACCCAAATTAAAAACACATATTAAGATACCCTTGTGGGTCTTATTTAAAAAATCCCAAAATGAGGGTAGGGTCCTTTGTATGAAATCCTTCATAAACTAAATGGTCTACTTCTTAACTAGGCTTGAAGTGGGGCAGCAATTCCACTTTTTTTTATCATAATTTCCCAACCAAAACCGATATCCAAGAAAGAAAACTTGATTCAAATACCCATTTTTTCATTATTTAACATATCAAAAATTTAGGGATGGTTACTTTATGTAGAGATTCTCAAATTTGGACTGTTCTCACTCAAATTACTAAATACCCCTTAGATCATGTCCATGTAAAGCTTATCACTATTCATTATGCTTTGCTGCCCCCTAGTGACTTGAATGCAATATGTCCTTTAATTCTTGAAGGAAAAACTTTATAGCTCTTGACATTATTTTGTCACTATTTCTTGATCTAACTTAGAGGAATTGTTGCTTGGTTGATCACTTTAAACTGCTTAAGCCTGGATTGTACTTCAATGATTTGATCTATGTCCTAGCATGTTTCACACTGTTATGTACTATTTGACAGCACAATGCTATTTTATTTGACTACTAAAGATCTTGATGAAGTATTAGCCTTCTTGGATAGTATGATCTTGCAAGATACTCATCATACTTGCACTGTGCATCTCACTTGGGTATGATTTTTGTACACTCATAAATAAGGTGGTTGTCTTTCTTACCATGTTTCCAAATTTTCATACATTTATCATTTATGGTAGTGATGTGTTGAACTCAAGGAACACTGAAAGAGGGGGTGAATCGGTGTTCAACAATATTTAAATTTCAAGTCAGATGTGAAACCATTCAAAACATTTAAACAGAAGTAAAGATGCAAGCACATGAAAGAAACAATCAAAACACCATAACAACAATATTTTTACATGGAAACCCTATTAGGGGAAAAACCATGATGGAGATTAATCCACAATTTAAGCTCTGTTAAAAGTATGAAGAAAAAGGTGAATGCATATGCATTCAAACACATTTCCTAGAGCTCACTACTCAAAATAAGGAAGGCTCACTACCTTACAAAATATTTGGATTACAACAAAAGGTTGAACTAAGAAATTAGTATCTGCAAATGCTTTGTATCAATTTCGATGAAGCTCATATATCAAATTTTGATCCTTCTATATGATTTTTCACTCAACTTTGCTCTACCTTAATTCACTTCACAAAAATCCTCTTCTGCACAAGCAAAATTCACTCAACTGATCTTCTAATATTCACACACACATCTACTCTAATCTACACACACAATCATAGATGAAAATGAATTACTCGAACTCACATATATATCTGCTAGCAAGAATTCAATTTCTATATGTCAGCTTCAAATAAAATACAAAATATTATCCATATCTTAGCTCAAATCATGACAAATATTTCAATGCGCATCCACATAAGTCAATCAAACTATAGCTAGGACCCAAAACAAAATTCTTCAAACATGAAAACACTTAAACAATTACTCCTTATACATCTATGACACACTACATTTTCTAGGTTGGCCACAATGAGCAAATAAACAAAATTTATTCTGCCAGTTCTCCTAACTCATACACCGATTAATGCAACACCACAAAACATAGCAATAAGATGGCATATATGCTTAAAAATCTATCCTGGGGGTCCACAACTTAGAAAGATGATCTTTTGAGGCATATGGATTAACATACTAACTGGATACCATGTTCTTCATCTTTTTGTCAGTAATACTCTGCTCACAACTTTATCTTCTAGTATGACCAAATTTTGATCTACGAACTGGAATAATAACTTTAGTTTGCATCAACGAAGACACTAGAATCCATATTGCAACATGATGTTCACCTCCTTTTTACCATATATGATGGATATTTTTCAAATTAGATAAATATGATACTTTTCCACTCTCATCCCTCTTCAAAATAGAGGGCAACATGTTGGGCTCAATCCTTGTGGGAGACCATTTCAATCCACATGCTATAATATCAAATACAGATAATTCAACAATGAGAATTTCACCTATAACTACACAATGAACAAATATGTTAGATAAAACAAAGCATATGATAGATGTTTATGATAGTCTTTCTATTTTCTTGAACATCTTTGGTATGTAGTCTATTTTAATGCTTTATGAGAATAGGCTATATGTTTGTAGATGTTTTACATGTGAAGATTGGTGATCCCGAGCTCTACGAAACTCTCTCTCACTCATGCAGGAAATCTTGGAGCAACAGGGAAACAACTTCTAGAGGTTGGACAAGTAGGAGTTCTAAAGCAAGTGCAATAGTTCAACTCAACTTGGATTCGTCATTCAGGAAATGATGAATCCCCTTTCTTTCCATAAGAATTTTTACTTTAATGTATCTATAAATGTATATCTTATTATTTTACTATATAAAATTTAGGTAGTCCCACAGCTTGTGTGGAACACAATACATTTATGATTATTAAGAAAGACTAATTTTTGCAACAATTGTTCACTCTCTTCTCTATTGTATACATTTGTATAATGTAATTTTTTCTATTTGATAAGTTATTTTATGCATATAGATATAACATAGAATACTTGAATTTATACCTTTTATCTTTTAATTGCAAACACAATCTTAGCTTTACCTAATTGAGCTGGAAGCAAAATCAGGTAATAGAGACATTAATTGATCTTGTCTATGGAGACAATGCAATCATCGAGGAATTGTTACTTGTGAATGAACTCTATAAGGAAACATATGATAACCTAAAATCATGGATAAAAACACATAATGGTTTTTCTTTCCCTACGATGGGATTGATCACCCTTCCTTTACAAATAGAACCAAAATAATTAGATGTCGCATTCTCCATCATCCCGACAACAGATCGATTATGTATGAATCTTGGTTATCCATGGCTATGCTCCATGGAGGTCATCTCGTTGGTTGTGCATAAATGTTTAAAGTTTCCATTTGACAATGAAATCTTTATTTTGCACTATACTCACTTTAATCTTATGTCCTCCAATGGGAACCTTTCATTGGATTTCTTTTTTCCTGAGCCTAAACTTATTAAACCTTGTGAGGAATTTTTTCTCATATCCTATCAAAATTTCAAGGGGTAATGCATAGAAAAACTATCTATTCAAAACATGCCTCAACTTATGATTGAGCCTCCTATCCTTGATAAGACCATGATTGAACCTAAAGAAATTCCAAGAAACCAAGACCAACCCATGACAAATACTTTCCCTATCTCCTATAAAGACCAAGAGACAACCAAAACAATCCCATCATGACTCATAAGATCAAAAAAGTTTACAAAGCTAAAGAGAAAGTGGTTGAACAACCTCCCATGGTTCCTTTCATTCCTCCCCTTAGGGAAGAAAAGAAACCTATGGTTGATAAACCCACTCCTACATAAACACAACTTCAAAATAGTACAAAAAAATAGAAATAATAGAAAGCATAGGAATAGATGACATGTTCTTTCTATAAGGTTAAACAAAGAAAACAACAAAGAAAATCAACATCCAAACCTGGTTGAAGCAATACATGATGAGTCTCCCTCTTTTTCACAACAAAAATATTCTATATTGCAATCACAACAAGAACTAAATCCTTCTTTGGACATTATCATTCAACCTCCCATTATGATTAACTTGGATGATGATGATGAGGTTGCTAAAATTGATGAATAAGTGCATAGTGAAATGAATACATTATTTTCCTCTTCTATGATATTAAATGATCAATCTCCTAAAGAGAATGTTGAACTTGGTGCTGCCCCTAGTTCGACACTTACTTTTATCCCTTTGGCTAGTTGTTCGTTGTTTGTATACAATGAACAAGATTGGGATGCAAAAGACTTACTTTAGGTTGAATTACATGTTCCTTACTAATATTTGGAATTATTTTATTTTTCATTTATGCATGTGATTGCATGTGTGAAATGTGATCCCTTGTACTATTTTCTTTGATGTGCTTCCCTCCTTGTAACATTCCTCTATTTGTACCTACATTCTTATCTATGTCATAAACCTTTATCTTATGTTTTCCTTTTGGGGATGACATAAGGTGTCAAGATATTTACGTCTCTTACATGTTGACCCAAAGAAATTTCATCTGTCTTTTCTTTGTCTTGTTTTTCCCTTTTGGGGATGACACAAGGCATTGAGACATTTAGGTCTCTTCCATGTTGAACTAAAAGGATTTTCTTTGGTTTTGACCTCATTGTGTAATTTTTCTTGTTCCATGAGTATTTGGGGAAAGATGACCATACCAAGTGCTCTCTAAAACCATTGTATCATAGACATAGTAACCCTGAATTCATGGACCCCTTATGTGATTTTGGGAATTCATTTTGGGGGAAACCCCTTTTCATGACATAGCTTAATTTGGAAACATATGAATTGGCATAGGGATTTTTGAATAAGCTCTCATGTCATCTTTATTGTTAGGATTCATCATTTTCTACTTCAAATTAATTTCTCACAACATGGTTTTTAGCAATTTTATTAAAGTGGGGGCATACATTGGCATTATTTTTTTGCTTTTTACAACTTATGTCTCATTGTGTAGTATTCTTAATTCATGCGATGTTTATTTCACTTTGTGGTGACATTGGGTGTGATGTCCCTCAAGAGAATGATCTCCCTTAGCATATTCTATTCCTCTTAGTGGCTTGATGTAACACATTGCATCCCCTAATTTGTGAATCTTCTATTATTTGATTGGTCCTCTCTTGGAAACATTAAGAATGTTGTTCCCTAAGTTAAGACCTTACATGAACTAAGAAATACTCCTTAGAATGTACCTTACTCTACTTTGCATTTAAAATATATGTTATATGGACACCTTGCATAACAAACTTTACTTGCCTATGGAGCCATCCCATTTGTTCATGGTGTTAATCATATGAATTTTTTCTTGCTTCATAGATCTTGTTGTTCATGTTGTTTGGTGCCTTATTAAAGTTATCAAAAGGTATAACTTTTGTATGGTTGTATGTATGGGAGCCAAACTTAGGCATGACTTTCCCATAACCATTTTCTTGTCTTTGTGAGTGCATCCCAACCATGTGTGTATGTGTCTTGCTAGGGGCTCACCTAGTCGATAGCCTCAGGTTCCATGAGCCCTTGTGAGCATGTGTTGGTTTACATAGTGTACATCATTTTCCACTTGTAAAAATTCTTTGAAAAATATCTTAGATTTGATCCATAATGTGCAGGACAAATGGTTGAAGCTTGATCCACCCCTTTTATTTTTGTTTTCTTTCTTCTTTATGTCTTTGTCAATGCATGCTTGTATCTTGACCTTGGGGGCTTTTATCACATTCATTTGTGTTATCTTATGCTTATGTTGGTTTTCAATAGGATTATGATCTTGGAGGCATGATCATCCCTCTTAGTCATTGTCATCCTATCTCAATAGCATCGGTACTTTTTTATCCCTCCCAATGTGAGTCTATCTACTTTAGTGTGAGTTTGAAGCAAGTTCATCCTCTCACTAAAGTGAGGTCTAAGTGTAGTGTAGGGAAATTTATCCCTTTACATTTTCACACGTGTTTGGGCCCTCCTTGCTAAAATTGGGCTTCTTTGTGCCTTATTTGGTCCTATTTTGCATCCAAAATCCTTATTTAATGCATCTTTCTAAGGATAATCCTGACATATATATAATGAAAAATCCTAATTTAATGATTTTTTATTGTATGACCTAGATTTAGTGATTTGGGACTCATATGCCACCTTGGGAAAATGGGTCTCACCTAAGTTTCAATGCTTGGTCCTGAATTTAGCATAAAACTAAACTTTTCTTGAAATTTGTGTTCCAAGCTTAGTCTATTAGGACTCATACACCCCAACTAGTGTATGAGTCCCACTTAGATTGGACCTATTTTGAATTAAAATCCTTGGTAGGATTTTATTCTCCTAGATTTGATGTCAACTTGTAGTGTTGTAATTTTGGAAAATTTTGCATAAACAAGTATAAATACAAGGTTATTTCACATATTTTCTCCTAACAAACTAGCAAGTTGAAGAGATAATTCTTATAGAAAAATTTTAATCAAGAGCATTCAAGAGTGATTATCAAGCATTTTTTAGCATCATTCAAGATTCAAGCATCATGTCAATGTCATGATGGATCATGTTTGTTTTTTATCTAACATTTGTGATGTAGGTTCTTATGATTCAAGAAAGCATTCAAGTCAAGATATATAATATACAACCAAGAGTTAAGATCTTCATTCATGCTAGCCATTACATACAAGGTTGTAGCCTTTATTCCAAGGGTTGATGAGTTGTGACATAACTTATTTGTTCATTCATCATTAATTCATTCTATCTAATTTCATTTCAAGGTTTGATTACCAAAACTTTATTTGACCAAGGAAAACCCCTATCCATAATAAAACATCATTTTTCCATCTCTTTAATGTGTGATTTACAAATATAGGTTGAAGATCCATTAAAGAGAAAGAATGGAGAAAAGTTATCAAAGTTTTCATCTACATTGCAAGATCCTGAAAAGTCACATATAGAGTAGGATTTAGAGTTTTAGATTTAGATATTTGGCAGGAGTGCAGCTACAAGAGAACACTAGAGGAATCATAGTTTAAGATCAACCCTAATACTAGGAATAAATTTCCACTTGTGGTTTATGAGTCCCATTATACTGGATTTCAAGCATTTTCTATAGATCCTGGTTTAGCAGTTCCAAATTCTGGATTTGACCTAAAACCCTAAACTAGGACTAAATTTCCCCTACTAGTGTATGAGTCCCAATGTACTTCAAGATTTATTATTTTAAGATTGAAGACCTTTTTTCAAGCTTATTTAGTCTTCCAGGTGCCCCTCTATCATTTCCCAATTCATTCTTTTAATTTTCAATTTCATATCTTAGGTTGAATAGTTAGGTTTACATATCATTGCATTTCTTTCCTTCCAAGCCTTTTCCTAGTAGTGAACCCCTTTTTTTCTTTAATCACACACCTAGGACACCTTATTGTAGATTATTTTCCCTAATTCAATCCCTAGATTGAGATCTCTAAGGTTTCCTTGAATGAAACTTCAAGGAAATAGGAGAAAGGTCTTCAACCCCTTTTGTGTTCCATATCCTAAAACATTGAACCCTTATTTCCCTTATTTTCAAATCCAAACCCTATCCTTATTTGAATCTAAATGATAATTATAATCTAACCCGAACCCTAATTGAATCCTAACACTAATTTCAATCTTTATCATAGATTAATAATTATAACCCTAATCTAAACTTAATCATTAGGGTATGTGCATGATCATCATGGAAAAAATAGGCCCTTAAGTGGCAATTTTTTTTGAAAAATCAGAGTTAGGCAACTTGATGCAAAAATTTGAATAAGTCATCTATATTATTTCAAAAATATGTAACAATAGAATTTGTAGCAAATTGAATGTAGTTTCTAAACTATTAGGTTTTAATTTTTGTTTTTAGAAAAATCTATTTAGTAAAAATTTGAAATTCAATCCAGTAATACTTAAATTTCAAAGAAAAAATAAGAAGTAGGTGTTTGTCTTACCACCCTAACCACAATAAAATGATAATATTTTTTTATAATATTTTAGATATAAGTAGAGGACTCATGTCCCAATGTGATGCATATTTTTTTATATTTTTTTACCAAGTAAATAATTAATTATAAATTTTTATTACAACTTTTAAAAAATAAAAAAACACATATGTCTAACCACCTTAACTTGGTCAAAAATTCATGAAATTCACTTTTTTTTAATCTTATATTATGCAAAGCATAGAATGTGATGCATGTTTTGGATTCAAAAAATGCGATACCGTTTGAAAGCTATATATGGTTTTCAATTAGCCTATCAATCAGGGACTTTATTTGTAATTCAAATAGAAAATAAATAATAATTATTTATTAAATTCAATGTAAAGCATAATTTGTATTGGTGGAAAGCTGAGAATTTCCTTTAAAAACCCTTTTTGTTTCATTAATTTTGGGTAGAAAAAAAGTCATCAGCCACATACTCTACAAAAACCGATCATATCACCACTTTTTGGCCCATCATGATCCCGCACATACCCATTAACCCTCACCTACCCTTAATAGTAACCATAACCTAAAATTAACCCTAACCTAAATCTAACCATAATTGAATTTGTAATGGAGTGAATTTTCATCCCTTGCAGATTCCCCATTTACACCCCTTCTCTTAGAAAAATCAAACCCAAAGATGTTATTCCACCTCATCTAATTGATTTCCACCCACTTGGCAGTTGCGTGTAGTGTCGATGATGGAATTTTTGTCAAGGACACTAGCATGACATACGATGTATGTGCGACCTGTTGCCATCTTGAGAGGATTCTTTCCTTTGGAATCTACAGTGGCATTAAGCTTCTCCATTAGTGATGAAGAGTAACACCCCTACTCCCTTGACTTACCTTGAATGACTCTTTTGGGCTTCTATTCATACTCAAATGATCTTCATTCATTCGATCTTCTTCAACTTCTTCAATATCCCCTAACATTTCTTATCATTTTTCACCATTATTGAAGCTTCAATTTGAAATTCTATTGGTTTTCATTCTCATTGTTGTGGTAATGATGTAACCCACAAGCTCGCTATTTCACATCTCCCTTCACATGCTTGAGGGCATCTTTTTGGGGAGGTGATATCCATTTTAGTTAGCATCGTTACTTGATTTACATAGCATATTTTTGTTATAATTTCTTGGTATTCTTCCTTTCAATTATTTCTTTATCATAATTTCTCTATTTGTGGCTATTTTGGCTATCTATGGGGGTGGTAACACTAAAACAAGGGTTTGACTATGGCAATCCCCAAAATAGCCCCAACATTTTTCCCTCTTTTGTTGTGTGTAAGTACTCTTGATCATGTGGATCTTGTGGGAGGCTAGACAAACCGTAATTTTGATTCTCACCACCTTCATTTTCATAAACTTCTATCTTCTAAGTTAAAGCATTCCTCTCGTTATTTTAGTAATATAGATCTTTTTTGTTTTTTGTCATTGCAAAAAATTCAATATATCAAGTTGCTAATTAATTATCTGATAGCCTACAATGTAATTTATACTCTTTGTTTGTCTACATTCCAACCCTTGACTAGGACATCAAGGTGTGACATTGTCGTTCGCCTTCTGTAATAGGGTCCTTTGGTTGAGAGTTGCCTAGGTTATAGTCCAAACTTAGGGATTTTCTCACTTTGTGTCTTAGACTCTTGAGTTGATAAAAGGATAGTGACATAGAAATTTTCTTTCCTTTTAACCCTCTTAAAATATCAAACATACCTTGAACAATCCTTAGCATGAGGTAGATTAGGGAAGCTGATTATTCTAGACCCTCTTGTGACTTGGGGTTCTGAGTAGTCGGTCCCCCTCTACATTTTTATGGCCTTGATGTGAATTTTTCTAGTTCTATTTCTTGGTACTGAAGGAAATTCCTCTCATATTCTAGGAGTGTTGTGGGTGTGTGCATTGTAGGGAACCTAGCCTTGCAACCCACCATACGACCCCTAGAAACGTAGCTAAAAGGATCCCTAAGTGTTGTGAAGTGAATTTTTGAAGAGGTCGTTGTCTAGTTGTTGAAATCTTAGGGGATTCTATGAAAGTTCTTTCTAGTGTATGTAAAGATGACTTCGTTTAAACATCTACCCATCCCATCTACACAACCTGTGAGTGGGTCTCCCTCTATAACATTTACCTCACATGATTTTCTGATGAATTCTAGTAGAAAACCATCCCCTTTGTACATTCCCACATGTATCAATGGCAACACTGTAACTGGCATTCTCGTTGACTCTACATGCAAGTTTAATGTTATTACAAAGGAGATTATGTTGATAAATTTTTTATGTAAGGATGGATATGATGAGTCTAAAAGCACTATACGTACACATGATGGGCTTTCCATCCCTCCCATCAATTTTATCACCTTATCAATCCTAGTTGGGCATAAGACTATGAATTCTCTACTTGATATTTGTCAAGGTTCAAATTGTTCAGAGTGAAATTAGGCATTCCTTGGCTATTCTCCATGAACGCAATCCCTTCAATAATCAATAAGTTCTTAAAGTTCTCTCATGAGATTTTTGTGCATGTAGTCCATGTTAACAGTTACAAATCGATGGTTGCATGTGGAGGCAACTCATTTGATCATGTCTGGCCTACCCCTATTGCTCCACTCCCTCCTAGGATAGACCTATTGTATTGAACTTATGTGAAATACAAGAATGGGGGCATAACATTGAAAGTGACCTATCCTCCTTCTCCCTATGCCATTTTAGTTAAAGTTTCCATGATAGTGCAACACAAGGTTACCTTTTTTTCTTGAAAAAAGGAGGAGAAGTCCACTTAGGAATCTTCTCCTTCCTTTGTAGTTCCACCTATTGAGCTGCCTCTCACTCTCCTAAAATGTCTTTGAATTCTTCCCCTATGTGTCTCTTGGCAAGTCTGATGGTGTTACCTTGACAAAAGGCAATGCATCAGGTATTAAACCTTCCTGTCTTACCCACAGTGCCTCAGCCCATCTTGTATGGTAAGACAAAGGGTCTTAATGGAGCATCTTCTTTGTCTTGGCCTCCTATTGCTCGTACCTCTAAGATAGTGAATGGGAAGAGGCTCGCCACTAAGGCACACAAGTTTTCTCCCTTGTCTATTGTTGCATTTTCTCCTCCATTATTTCCTCATATTCATGTCCAGGAGTCACTCCCTCCACAAAAAATAGTTGTTATGGATACTCCGATGACTAAATGGGAGCCTTCCATTCCTTCTCCAGCTATAGCCTCTAGCTCTTGGAGCCATAAAAACTACCTTACATGTGAGCATAAGCATTATAGGAAGGTTTTGGATGCTAAGAAGACCACCTTCAACATCTTCTTAGCATCCAACATCTCCTACTTCAACATCTTCTATTGTGTCCCCCTCTTCTACCCCTTCTACTTTAGTTCCCTTTGCCTCAATCTTGCTTTCAGCTCCCCCTACGAGTGTGAATGATCCTCACTTAAAAAGAGTGTAAGTATTCATTGATCCTTTGATAGAGCCTCCTCTTTTGATATCCTTCCTTGACATCCCACCTTTTCCCAAACCCGTGAACACATCGAATACCTCGATGATGTTTTCTATAGTTTTCTCCTCTTCCTCCTTGCTTTCTACTTCATATGTGGGGATCTCACATCCCTTAATGAAGTATAAGATGGAGAATGATTCTTCTTGTAATGGGGTTTGGAAGAATGGATCACCTTCTTTGAAAGTTGTTTCTATGTTGGCTTGCACCATCCTAGTGACAGAGGTAGCCCTAGAGTCTTGGGAGTTTGTCACTACCCCCAAGTCCTTCAGTGAGGTCAATAATGGATTCCAATGGAAATGATCTCTTTAGAATGGAAATATATTCACTTTCTTGAAAGAACAATATTCTCATGAATGCTTATAAAAATTTTCTTTTCAAATTGTGCTATACATTATACATATCATTTTTTATGTTTCATTATTGTAAATTTTTATTATTTAATTAATTACATGGTTCAATACCTTCATTTTTAGCTTTGCATTCTACACCAAATATGAGAAGTCTATCTTGGAGATAAGTTGGATGGCTAAAACACCCTTTCATGATGATGAAGACTAATTTTACCAACAAAAGAGTGTCTCCTTCAATTTTTCTTCTTTCTTTATTTACTATCTTTCCAATAATATATTTTTAGTCTTTTTGTGAAATGATTTTGTTTAGGTGAATTGCAAGTGCAATAAAAAAAGGATAATTGTTGATAAAGATATATTTAGTTTTCATATCGAGTCAAACATTTATCAATTTTTCATGAAGGACTTAATTATTATGCTTAGCATACGTCCCTAGTGACATTGACCTTTGTCAAGTGAGAGGAACAAACAACTCAAATGAGATAACTACACCACCTTCCTTTGCAAAATAATGACAAAAGTGGGGCACTTTTCTTTAAAATTATTATATTTGTGTATGTAATCTAACAATTTCTCTATAGTGGAAATATTTACAAATAATTTTAGTGTTGTTGCCTCAAACAAAATTATAGTTATAAACATATAGTATGATACTTCTAATTTACCATGTTATGCATGTGTAGGAGTATATTTTAGAAGCATCCCACAACTATGATTTCTTAATAAGTCTAAAAGAGTGATTAAATTATTTTAAACATATAACATATTCATTCAATCATTACAGAATAAGAAAATTACAAGTAGATAACATAAGATTTTTCTTGAGAGAGAGAGAGCACATTAAATGATTATATAATATAAAAACTACAAGACACCATATGTCTTTTATTGGACTAATTATTCTAATTTTTAAATATTATGTATATGCTCATAATAGTTATTAAATATATTTTCATTTTCTTGAGCAATGCTTGGTAGATGTCATTAATGGAGTATTATGGTGTTTTTTGAAGAAAAGTTGTATCATTTTATTTTTGTAAAAATAAATTATGTGTTTTTATACTTAACTTCATAGGAACTCACATCTTCTTTTCAATTTTATTTTGAAAATATCTCTCTTCAAAAAATTCTCTAAATTTTAGAAAAGGCTTGATCATTTCTAAATGTAAGAATTTTCCCCCTAGATATTGAATGAATTGATATTCATTAAAGGATCAAAACACAATGTAAAGGTGTAGAGTTATTCTTAAGTACTTGAAATGTATGTGCTCTATTACGTACAAGAGTTATCTGAGTCATTCTAGATATTTTGATATAGATTTTAATTGTATTTTTTTAAACTTATTTTGTAATAAGAATTGTATTTCTTTCTACAAGAAATTATAGATATCATGACAAGAATGTTGGATAGACTGACATTCAAACTAAGAACCCACTAGTGACTAGTGAGAGTTTTTACCATTGAGCCACTTGCTCTTTTATGTTGTTGGAAACTTACAAATTTTATGGAAAAGTGTAGTTCACTAATTTATATTGTATAAACCAAATATTTAATAAACTAAATGAAGCTATCGGTCCAATCGCTGGTATATAATAATTTTTGTTTTTATTGACTTAAAATAGGAGAGCACACGTGTCCATAAACCACTGCTCATTTCAGATTCAGCAGTATACATTATTGAAAAGTCATAGAGATGGCTGTTATGACTAAGAGCCTTCACTACACTGTAGTTTATTATCGATTACAAAGAACAAAAGCAAACGACGACAATGGTTGCTCCGAAGCCTCCAGCCACCAGCCATTGTTTATAACTTAGCATATGCTTTCACTTCGTTTTCATATAGATCCAGGATATGGCTCTGTCTCTGTGATTTCCCCTTTCCATAAAACTCGAAAGGCCGATGGTAGATTTTTTCGAACACAGTCCTCAGCAGCTTGTCAAGTTCAGCTTCCGCATTATCCGGCATCTCCATAGCAAGAACATCTTCCAAGACAAAGAGCGGTATTTGATTGTCTAACTTGATTAAATCCTTCATGATCTCTGACTTAACCCCAGGATCCTCGGATTCGAGTCCGAAAATGGGATGAAGCTTTGGCAGAAAGCAGAAATCATCTATAAAGCAGCCATCATCTTGTAATTTAGAGACGTGATTTCTGAAAAACTCGAGGATGAAACAAGCATCCCGCGCCACCATCCAAAGCAGAACCTCACCCTCGAATGCTGTTCCCTTGTCAATCAATTGCTCGAAGTTAAATTCAGAATTACCAGTTGCACTCTGAATTCTTACAACCTCTCTACATGCTGCCTCGCCTTTGAATGCTTCCATTCCACCGAGCCACTCTTTTCCGAAATGGCAAGGCCCGATGGAAACAATTTGCGGCACATTCGCATCTCTATATTCCATCAACAAGGCCGGTGATACACTGAAAATGCAGGGCGACGTGGGATAGCCTTTCACTTCTTTCGTCCACTGCTCTTTATCAAACTTCGACATACTTAAGAGGCTCAACTTATCTCTCTGGAGATCGACCAAATCTACTCAGAAATATATAGCTACATGAATGAGAATCAGCTCTGCGTCACTTGGTCTTGCATGACCATGCCTCTTATCATTTACAATACAAGATGATAAATTCATTGAGGACAAAAAGAATATGAGAGGGTTGACCACAAAAATTGAATGTCAACTTGAAATAAAAATTAGCTGGCATTCGCACTTATTCACATGATGGTGCAGGAGCACCCAGGACCTTCAAGGAACACTCCAAGAATCAGGAGAGAGCAGGGGTCAGGAGGACCTTCCAAGCATGTCAAAGCATTAATTATAATGTGTTGAAGCCTATAATGGCATTTGAATTGAATGAGTGTGCTAAAGGTGTTAAAGGTTTTAAGATTCCTGATAAGGAATCCAGTCAAAAATGCAATGTAAGGGGCAAAGTATGTTTTAAGGTATTTGATTAAATGTTCTTAGGCTTTAGATAGGTTAAATAAGCTTGGATATTAAATATCCAATGGTCTTTAGGTGATGCCTATTAATAAATTTCAAGATTGTAAAATTCAGATTTTTGAATTTCACTTTGGGCGGGAAAGTAGTTTTTTGAGTTTTAATCACTTTTATGCAACTTAATCAATACCAAACGGTTGGATCAGTTGGGGAAAGGATATACAAAGCCAAAATAATCATTTGTACGGAGGTTGGGCGTTTGAAAAAGTACTGTACGGACTTTTTTCTAGAAATAGTGAAAAAACACAGTTTTTGGCACTTTTATGGTGTTTTTTTGTTAAATACTTGATCTCTATTGAATCTATGTCCAGTAGGATGCTTTAGGAGTTTGTGTTTACATATTTTAACACCATTGAAGGCTTTGAAAGCAGTGATAATCACTTTCTTTGCATTTTATATTGACTGTCCTAAAAAAGAACACAAATTTTTCACTAATTTTGGTGATTTTCATGGATGATTGATCCATTTCAAGGTAGAATGCTACTGTGACCTATGAAATGGATCATTCCTAACATGTATCATATAGATTTAACCAACTAATGTGCAGGAAGGAAGAATATCAAGGTGTACACCAAGTTGTCAAAGGGAAAAGTGCTTGAAGATGGAGGCTAGGGTGTAGCAGCAGAAGATCTGCCTTAATGAGGGGCATGTTTTCGAGTTTGGATCAACTAAATATGTTGTACTAATGGTGTAGAGTCAATGAGAAAGTTCTGGAAGTGATTGGAAGGTTAGTTTTCAAGAAGCCCTAGTTTTTGAGGCAAGTTGAGGAGGGGTTTGTGCTGGAGCATGTTATATGTGTCCTAGAGGTCTAAAAACTTGTATTCCTTGGTTTTGAGTCATTTTAGGAGATTGCTGAAATTTTCATGGTTAGGGGTTGAGTTTAAAGGGGGGTTGCTTTGTAAAAATGGGCTAATTAGGCCTAGTTTTCGAGGAGACAGCAGATTTTGGAAGGGTTTGTCTAAAACAAGTGATACCAAGGTTTTGATATGTTGTTTTTAATCACAAACCACACTTGAAACAGTCATTAGATTTGGGGTTCCTTTGGAAAGTTTGAGTGCAAAGTCAAAAAATCACTGCAGGAGGCCTAGTTGGGCTAGTAGCCTAGTTAAGGTGAAAAATTGGTTTTGTGTCTAAGTCAAAGGGTTGGGCTTTGAAATCATTTAAAACAAGTTTTTTTGGGTCTCTTAAGAGTGTTCCTAGGGATTGGGTCCATAAAGAAGGCAAATAAATCATGAATGCAAAGTTGAGGCCTTATATCCATGTTGATGCCTAGTTGAAAGGTTAAGAGTGAATCATTGTTAGTCTTGTAACTTGGTGTTTCTTTCAAAGTTCCTGACCCTCTGCATTAGAGTGGTATCAGAGCAGTGAGTAGGTCCTTTAGGGATTGGAGAAGTAGCAATGGCACCAAAAAACCAATTGGCAAGAGAGTTGGAAGAGTTGAAGGAGATCTTGGAGAGGGAGAGAAGAGAAAGAAGGGAACAAGAAGCAGCAAGAGCAAGAGAAGAAAGAAAATGGAGAAGAGAGAGAGACACTATGCAGGCAAGGATCAATAACCTTGAGAGGAGTAGGAAGAGAGAAGACCAAGAAGACCAAGAAAACAATGAAGAGGATGAAGAGCATGTGAGGGTAAATCAGGAACAACAAGTTGATGATACAGAGGACCCTGAGGAAAGGAGGTTAGTGAGGTTATTGAAGGCAGTACAGGGTCATGGAGGGAAGAGTCACATAGACTTACCTATCTATCAAGGGAATATGGATAGTGAAGAGGTATTGGGATGGCTTGATGCCATGGAAAACTACTTTGAATTTGAGGAGATGGATGAAGAAAGGAAAGTCAAGTTTGCTAAAACCAAGTTGAGAGGCACAGCATTGACATGGTGGACAAGTTTCCAGAATGATAGGATGGCTAGAGGATTGGCAAAGGTCTCTACATGGGCAAGGATGAAGAGTTTGGTCAAGGAGCAATTCCTACCATCTGATTACACAATTCATGTGAAGAGGATGAGGCAGAATTTAAAACAAAAGGACAAGGATGTGATGTCCTATACTGAGCAATTTCACAAGCTTAGTATTAGAGGAGGTTATGAGGAAGAAGATGAGAAGATAGCCAGGTACATCAATGGCTTAAGGTACAATCTGCAAGATGAGATTGGTTTGCAATTTCCAAGAACATTGGGAGAATGTTTTCAGTTGGCCATTAGAGCAGAAGAAAAGGTGAAGAGGAAGCAAGAAAGATCAAACAATGGTGGTAGAGGAGGTAGTTCAAATAGGGGCAGAGGTAATAGGGAACAAGGACAAGGCAGTAATGATAAGAGCAGCAATGACAAAGGCAAAGAGATATTTTCTGATCAAAGAGGTGGATACATTCCAAGAGGAGGAGGCAGATTTGGACAAGGTAGAGGACCATTCACAGGCAGATGTTTAATTGCAATGAACCAGGGCATCCTTCCTTCAAGTGTCCTAAGTGGGAACAAGCTGATAAAGGCAGAGAAAGGAGAGCTACCTTGGTGCAAGAAGAAGATAAGAAGGAGGAACCAAAAACATTCATGGCAGACCCTGTGACTGATGGTGAGTTTCTCATGATCAAGCAAGGAGAAAGGCTTCATCAAGAACCAAAGGTAACCATTTTCAAAACAAATTGTCTCAGTCATGGTAAGATATGCAGATTGCTTATAGATTCAGGGTCACATAGCAATTTAGTTTCAGTTGATATGGTAACCAAGCTAGGGATTGAAACTTTTGATCATCCTACTCCCTACAAGGCCACTTGGGTAACTCAAGGACAGCATGTAGAGATTGGTAAGAGAGCTTTTGTTGATTTCTCAATTGGTTCATATCAGGATAGAGTGCTTTGTGATGTTATTCCAATGACTTGTGGTCATATTATCTTGGGAAGGCCATGGCAGTATATTAGAAGAACTTTGCATGATGGGTTTCTTAACACCTATTTGGTTCACAAGGGAGATGTTAAATATCAGTTGGTTCCTTTACCTTTGGAACAGTCTAATGATAGGTTTGTAATCTGTTTTGAGAAGAGTTTGCAGGTGAATAAGCAGGGTGAAACAGGGGAAGGCATTGGCAAACTGAAAAGTGGTGAGTTGCAGCAGGGTTATGTGGTGGATAGTCCATCAAATCAGTCCTTGTGGGATCTAAATAGTATCAAGATTGGTAGCATTGAATGCCCTATCAATGAGGGTAATAGTGATGAAGTTCTTCCACAAAGGAGGCATTGGAATGAGGGCAGCAATAGGACACAATAACTCACTGTTTTCAAGCAGCAAAGAGGACATACTAATCCTTGTTTTGATTCTGTCAAGGATGTAGATTGGCAGAAGAGAAAAATAGTAACTTTAGGGGACTACCTGCCTTCTCATTGGAAGATGAAAGCACATATGAGCAAGAAATTTCTTAGTGGCAACACATGGGATACTTCTTGGGACAAGAGTTCTTTCTTTCCTAGGGAGAATGGTGCAGGAGCACCCAGGACTTTCAGGGAACACTCCAAGAATCAGGAGAGAGCAGGGGTCAAGAGGACCTTCCAAGCATGTCAAGGCATTAATTATAATGTGTTGAAGCCTATAATGGCATTTGAATTGAATGAGTGTGCTAAAGGTGTTAAAGGTTTTAAGATTCCTGATAAGGAATCCAGTCAAAAATGCAATGTAAGGGGCAAAGTATGTTTTAAGGGATTTGATTAAATGTTCTTAGGCTTTAGATAGGTTAAATAAGCTTGGATATTAAATATCCAATGGTCTTTAGGTGATGCCTATTAATAAATTTCAAGATTGTAAAATTCAGATTTTTGAATTTCACTTTGGGCGGGAAAGTAGTTTTTTGAGTTTTAATCACTTTTATGCAACTTAATCAATACCAAACGGTTGGATCAGTTGGGGAAAGGATATACAAAGCCAAAATAATCATTTGTACGGAGGTTGGGCGTTTGAAGAAGTACTGTACGGACTTTTTTCTAGAAATAGTGAAAAAACATAGTTTTTGGCACTTTTATGGTGTTTTTTTGTTAAATACTTGATCTCTATTGAATCTATGTCCAGTAGGATGCTTTAGGAGTTTGTTTTTACATATTTTAACACCATTGAAGGCTCTGAAATCAGTGATAATTGCTTTCTTTGCATTTTATATTGACTGTCCTAAAAAAGAACACAGATTTTTCACTAATTTTGGTGATTTTCATGGATGATTGATCCATTTCAAGGTAGAATGCTGTTGTGACCTGTGAAATGGATCATTCCTAACATGTATCATATAGATTTAACCAACTAATGTTCAGGAAGGAAGAATATCAAGGTGTACACCAAGTTGTCAAAGGGAAAAGTGCTTGAAGATGGAGGCTAGGGTGTAGCAGCAGAAGATCTGCCTTAATGAGGGGCATGTTTTCAAGTTTGGATCAACTAAATATGTTGTACTAATGGTGTAGAGTCAATGAGCAAGTTCTGGAAGTGATTGGAAGGTTAGTTTTCAAGAAGCCCTAGTTTTTGAGGCAAGTTGAGGAGGAGTTTGTGCTGGAGCATGTTATATGTGTCCTAGAGGTCTAAAAACTTGTATTCCTTGGTTTTGAGTCATTTTAGGAGGCTTCTAAAATTTTCATGGTTAGGGGTTGAGTTTAAAGTGGGGTTGCTTTGTAAAAGTGGGCTAATTAGGCCTAGTTTTTGAGGAGACAGCAGATTTTGGAAGGGTTTGTCTAAAACAAGTGATACCAAGGTTTGGATATGTTGTTTGTAATCACAAACCACACTTGAAACAGTCATTAGATTTGGGGTTCCTTTGGAAAGTTTGAGTGCAAAGTCAAAAAATCACTGCAGGAGGCCTAGTTGGGCTAGTAGCCTAGTTAAGGTGAAAAATTGGTTTTGTGTCTAAGTCAGAGGGTTGGGCTTTGAAATCATTTAAAACAAGTTTTTTTGGGTCTCTTAAGAGTGTTCCTAGGGATTGGGTCCATAAAGAAGGCAAATAAATCATGAATGCAAAGTTGAGGCCTTATATCCATGTTGGTGCCTAGTTGAAAGGTTGAGAGTGAATCATTGTTAGTCTTGTAACTTGGTGTTTCTTTCAAAGTCCCTGACCCTCTGCATCACATGATGCACCGACAGTAATAATAATAATATTTAGAAAGGAACGATTGATGACTATATTATGTTTTCAGAGAAAATAGTATTCCCATGCACCAATTTGGATATTGAGAAATTGCTTAAGTTATCTGAAATGAATTGGCTACAAACATTTTATAACTAGCATATGCATATTTTATAACTAGAAATTGCATCTTAGTGTGCAATGGGTATGTTGAAGAAGTGTGGAAGGTCAATTAGGATAAATTTTGGTCTATTTTTTGTGTACATTTATGCAGTACATGAGGTCAATTGGTATGCCATTTAGCTATTGATGTTGTTTGTGCAATAAATGTCTTAATGGAGAAGTGATAGCTTCAAATAAACTATGCATCCACTAACAAGGATCCAAACATGACTAAAATTAAACCTTTGAATTAGGAACATAATTAGGCTCCATTACCAATAGGCTCATGTTATGTTTGCAATAAAGAGAGAGTGTGAGAGAGAGGGAGGTAGGGATATAAAGAGGGGGAGATAGAGGGTGGAAGAGAGATAGATAGATAGATAGATAGATAGATAGATAGAGAGAGAGAGAGAGAGAGAGGGGGGGGGATTTGGAGAGGAGTGGATGGTGAGTCAAAGAGAGAGAAGAGATGGATAGATGGAGATGGAAGAGATAAATATATAGAGAGTATAGAGATAGAGATAGATGGATGGATAGAGAGAGGGAGACATGTCTAGAGATAAAGGGAGGAGAGGAAAATAGAGGTAGAGATGAACATAGAGCAAGAGAGGAAGAGGGAGACAAATAGATAGAGAGATATAGGGAGAGGGAGAGATAAATCCAAAGAGAGATAGAGAGGATAAGATGTATAGATATAGAGGAAGAGGGAGGAGGAGAGATAGATAGATATAGATAGTGAAATAGAGTGATAGAGAGATAGAGATATAAGGAGATAGAAAAAGAGATAGGCAAACAAAGAGAATTATAGATAAATAGAGAGAGGGAGAGGGAGAGAGAAATACTGGGAGATAGAGAGAGGGAGAAAGAAGTAGAGGGAGATAGAGATATATGTGAAGAGAAAGGGAGAGATGGGTAGAGATAGAGAGATAGATAGGGGGATAGGGAGGGAGCGAGGGAGAGATGGGAAGAGATAAAGAGAGGGAAGAGATAGAGAGAGAGGGAGGGAGAGAAAGAGAAGAGGGGAAGATAGGGAGAGAGATAGGTTGAAGAGGAAGAGAGAAAAGAGGGGGAGAGAGGGATAGAGATCGATAGAAGAGGGAGAGAAAGAAGAGGGGGGAGATGGAGAGTGATACGTACAGAGGGGGAGAGAGGGAGAGATATCTCAATATATATAGGTAGAGAGAGACATAGAAATGGGGTGATATGGAGAGATAGCTCGAGGGATAGTTAAAGATATAGAGAGATAGTGATAGAGATAGAGAGAGGAGTTATAGGGAGATAAAGAGATAAATAGAGATAGAGATATAGAGTAGGAGAGATGGAGGGAGAGATTGAGTGAATGAGAATGATGGGGGAGAGGTAGAGATAGCTCAATAGATAGAGAGGGGAAGAGGGAGTGACATAGATAGTGAGAGATATAGAGAGATAAAGAGTTATAGGAAGAGATATATCAATCACCCTCCCTATATCTCTATCTATTCATCTTTATCTCTTTATCTCTCTACATCTCTCTCTTTTTCTTTGTGTATATATATATTATTTCTTTCTTTTATTTATCTTTATCTCCCTATCTCTTTATGTGACTTCATCTCTATGTATGTCTCTTCCCTATTCTCTCTTTCTCTTTTCCTTTATCTATTTTTATCTATCTCCCTCACTATCTCTTACCTCTTTTTATGTCCCTCTTTATTCCTCTATATCTCTACCTATATCTGTATATCTCTTTGTCTCCATCTTTATCTCTCTATTTCTATTTATCTCTCTTTCTCTCTCTCTCTATATATATTTATTTCTCTCCTCTCTTTTTTCTCCCTACCCCTCTTTTTTCCCTTTATTTTTTTCTTTGTCCCTCTCTCTTTATCCATCTTTATCTCTTTCTCCTCCTTTGTCTCATTTTGGTCCCTCTCTCTTGCTCTCTTTCTCTTTTTTCTCCCTTCACTTATCTATATCCTCTCTCAATCTCCCTCTCCATTTTCTCTCCCTTTCTCTTTCTCTCTTTCTCTCTCTATATGTTTATCTCCTTAAGTGTGCAATGGGTACACTAAAGAGGTCCTAAAGTTTAATTACCATATCCTTAATCAAATGACATGCTACCTTGAGCATAAATCTCCAAGGACACATATGATCCTTGAATTGTTAACATGAAACAACCAATCAAAAGTAGGTTATCTTTTCTCTTTCTCTCTCATGCTCTATCACTCTTTGTATATTCCTCTCTCTTTCAATATCTATCTCCATCTCTCTCTCTCTCTCTATATATATATATATATATGTCTCTTTGTCTCATTCTCTATCTTTCGAGTTTCTCTCTTTATTAGCCAGTAGGCTACAAATAGTGTGATATTTGAGCTTGAAATAAGTTTCACACCTGTAAACCACTATTGATTCATTGGAAAACAAGCTTCAACTACCATTTAATGGTAAACCAACTACAATTTAATGGTAAAAGCCTCTAAAATTCTCACTTATCACATAAAAACCTGATAAATATTGATTTGATAACTAAATGGGAACATTCTATTTCTATTTGTAGTATTTTTTGTCAATTTGATGACAACTTTATTTTTTCATTTGCATTGGTTTATGTATTATCATATGTATGTAAATATTTCATAATAAGATAATACTTATTTTTTTTAAAGGAAAAATCTAGATTTGTCTAAACTTATTTTTCATTTCATTATTTAGCACTGATTATTAGTTGTTTAATCTAGCTACATGCAACTGGAATTTGCAACTCATCCATGTGCAAACGCATACTCTCTAACATATTACAATACATATAGTTTTCTAAAGATGCAATTCTTGAACCTCCTTTAGGTGCAAGTGCTAGTATATATACCTCTCTATATAAAATTGTTTCCCTCTCTATCTCTCTCTTTTTCCTAATTTGTCCAAAGATCAATTAAACTATCAACTTTTTATATATTAATTTCATTTGCTCCATATAAAAATACATTAATTATTATTATAATAATTTAATATTTAATAATTTTTATTATAGAATATAATATATAACAATAATATAACCTTTATATATTATTATATATAATAATATATATATATATAATTATATTATACATGATTTAACATGTATTATATAAAATATAAATAATATATTAATTACATTTTGTATTCTATTTACATATTAATTTTTTATATTACATAAAAATATAATAATTATTAATTATAATAATCTTATATATCTATTTAATAGATTTGTTAAATAATAATATATCTAATAATAAGTAATATAATTATATTATATAAAATACACATTATATATTAATTATGATAATATATACTTATCTACGTAGGGTAAAGGATTTCATAATGTTAAAACCTAAATGTGCTCATTATTAGGATCTTGGCCATAATTTTCATTCAAATAAACATACTCTAAAATGCTCGTTGAAACCTTATTTTCAGGCTACAGCTCACCAAATTGGAGAAGTGAAAGTTCAATTCCGGTGAGGAAGAGTTTGGAGGAGTGAAAACCAATAGTGGCAAGGTAAGCAACAAAAAAAGGGGAAATTCGCAAAACAAAAAACCAAAAAAAGGCAAAAAAATGGCAAAAAAATGCCTAAGATTTGATTAATCAACTTACATTGATACAGATGTAAGATAGTCATCAATATGATTTTATGGGTCACCTAATTAATAAAGAAAATTCCTTCGATGTAAAAATAATGTAAAAGGAATTTCATTGTATAGCGAATCGACTGTGAAACCCTACCTCCATTTTCCTGTGTTATCACACCATTTTCAATGGCTAAATCAGCAGAACCCCAGGCGCCCAGGTTTGCCGATTCTGGGACCCAGGCTGCGCTAAATCTGCGTGGGTTAGCCATGAAGAAGAAAGCATGGGATAAAGGAAAAATGAAAGACTCTGAGGCTCCCGCTGCTCAGAAAGTGTCTGTTCACACTCGCCCTAGTTTTGTTGCCCAGGAAATAGAAACGAAAATAAATATTTTGGACTCTTCTACGGCTGGGTCCCAGATTCCAACCTCAAACCCGTTGAAAGGACAACAAGATCCAGTAATGCGACCTGAGGCCACCAGCAATGAAATCGCCCTAGCCAACGACAACTGTGGAGGTATGCCAATAAAGTTTGAATTTCCAGATGACATTTTAGACATGATAGAAGACTACAGAGCTAGATCTATCATTCTTTTTTTCTTGAAAGGAATTCCTACGGAACAAGACTTTTACAAATGGACTCGTACAAACTGGGAACAAAAGGGTTGGAACATAGAATCATTCAGGGGCTTAGGTAGGGGGTATGTTGCCTGCATGTTCATTGAACTAGATCATGCGAAAGCTGCCCTCCATTATGGATCGTGGATAATATGTGGCCAGATTTGCTATCTTCAAGCCTGGGATATAGATTTTCACCTAGAAGGGATTTCTAAATCTAAATACCCCATATAGTTGGAGCTACCTTTGCTTAACCTTGCCTTTCATCCTTACCTTCACAGAATAGTTTCCCAATTGGGAAGAGTTATTTGGTGCAAACCGCATTCTGACAAATGGGCCAGCCTCAAAGTGCACCCAAGAGTTTGTGTCAAGATGGATTTAACTCAGCCTCTTCCCGATTCCATCTAGCTAGTAGGTCCTGGATTTAAGTTCTCTCAGCGAATTATCTATCTTAATAAACCCAATTCTTGTTTCTATTGTCATAAAGAGGGTCACCTTATTAGAAACTGCCCCTTCTATAAACCCTGCCCCTTGCCAAGTTCTGCCTCTGAACCTCAACCTTCCATCTCCCCTTCTATTGTTGTGCCACCAGTTGCACCTACCTCCACCCACTTTCAGCCTCCCTCTCTGAAGCCCTAGAACCCCAAGTCCCCTCTCAACCCTGAAATCCTGCCCCCCCTTCTCTGTTTCAAGGAATTTCTTTGTTCAAGGATGCTCTTTTAGCTGATAAACGTCTTCCTAAAAAATGAAAAGAGTTAACCTCTTCTTCTCCCTCTCATTCTCCGCCACCTACCGATCCCCCACTGCTCTTAGCACCTTTGCAAACTTCCCTCACTAGCACTGTGTGTTCTTCTTCATAGCCTAATAGTCCTTCGAGAACTCCCCCCTCTAGCCCAGCGAGATCCCGTGATAGATCTTCTTCTAGAGAGAGACCCCCCTCAGATGTCTACCTTGAGCCTAATGCCATAGCAATAAATAATTAGTTTAATTCCCTCCTCTCCGATGAGGAAATTCCTGACTCTCAATGAATTGTAATATTCAATCATGGAATGTTAGGGGAATGTCTATCCCATCCCAAAAGTTTCAGGTCAAACAGTCTATCATGAATAACTGAACTGATGTCTTAATGTTGCAAGAAGTGAAAGTTAGTCAAACTTGTCTTGACGCTGCACTTGCTACCATTTGGAAGGAGGCTAAGTTTTTTCATACAAACCATTTTGAGGGGTCTGGAGGTGCTATTCTCGGTCTGGCTCCTTGGCTGGCCAAATCAATTGTCACCTTTGGATCTGATCCTAGTAACTGTTGTATATGGGCTACCACCATAGTTGAAGGCAACTTGCTGGGCTTTTGTTCTATTTATGCCCCCAACTCCTCATCCAAAAGAGTGACCTTGTGGGATTGGTTACGTACTAATTTTCCTTCTGCTGAGTGGGTTCTTGGGGGTGATTTTAATATGGTGGAACACCTGGCTAATCGGAGTTGGGATAGCCACCCTCGATTGCCTCAACTCGAGTTTGAAGCTTGGACGCTTGCTCGTAATTCTTTAGGTGTGCATGATCCTATCATGGGTAAAAAAATTCCCATAGACCTCATTGGTTCACTTGGAGCAATTGTCAGGAAGGGATTTTCCGTAAGTTATGCCGCTTGGACAGATTTTATATTTCTCCCAATCTGCCTATCCTTCCTTCATCTCCAGGTCTTTTTGTTCATCTTGACTTAGTTGCCACTCTTTCAGACCATCTTCCCATTTTCACCACCCTTGCTCTCAATCATGTTGATTCCACACTCCATGACTTACCCTTCAAGCTTAATGTTTCCCATCTTAAAAGTAAGGCTTGTATTGATGGACTCAACAATTTGGAAATCTGAGCCTAAACCTCAAAATGATAGATGGATTAGCTGGTGGGAAAGAACTATCACTCACTGCATTCTTTTTCTTCAAAATTTCATAAGGAGAGTTGCAGCTAAACGTAGAAGAATAGAGCATTTCCTAAATTAGCAGCTGACTCAAGACAGGAAACACTTGGACAACAATCCACATTGTATTCCTCTTCAACAAAAAGTGGCTCCTACTGAAAATATTCTTCACAAATTTGATGCTTATAAGGGAAAAGGTGCTCAGTTAAGGGCCCGTCTTCATTGGATGAAGGAGGGAGATAAGAGTGCTAAGTTTTTTTTCCAATTTCTGCAACATAAACATAAAAAGGAATATATTTCTGCCATCAAAACTAAGGATGGTTTTTTGCAAACCAGCCAAGAGAGTATCATGAAAATCTTTTATGATCATTATAAGAAGCTATTTAGTGATGATTCCAAGAATGATCCTCTTATTCCCATTTTGGAAGATACTTTAGCTAGCTACATTCCCTGTAAAATCTAGCAAGATTATAGTAAACTTCTCGATCATTACCTGTCCTTCGAAGAGATTGATGAAGCCTTGTACAATCTGGCTTTAGAGAAGAGTCCCAGGCTAGATGGCCTTCCTGTGGAATTTTATCGTGTTCTTTGGCCCCATATTAGAGAAGATTTTTACAATGTATATCTAGAGGGTATAAAAATTGGATCTCTTGGAGCTTTCATTAACCAAGGTCTTGTCAAGCTTATTCCCAAAGGATGACATGAGGACTCAATGAATGGTTGGCATCCCATCACGCTACTCAACAACTCATACAAGATTATAGCTAAAGCATTAGCCAAAATAATTAAACCCATTGCACAAGAAATTGTAAGACCGGAACAAACTAGTTTTTTAGGGGGTAGATTTATCTTGGACAATTTAATCCTTGCTTGGGAAACTTCTGAATGGGCTCGTCAAACTTCTCAGGATGCTTTGATTCTTAATCTTTATTTTGATAAAGCTTATGATCGAATACGTTGGTCATTCATCCTCAAAATGATGCAATGGCTGGGGTTCGGTCCTAACTTTTGTGCTCATGTTCGAATGCTATTCATGGATGCTAGTGCAAGAGTGGCTATTAACGGAGTTTTATCCCCCCAATTCCCCTCCAAAAGTCCATTCATCAAGGCTTCCCTCTTGCCCCTTTTCTTTATGTTCTCACTGTTGATGCCCTTGGTTGCCTCCTTTAACATGCACATTCAGATTCTCTTATTCATGGAATTTCACTTCCATGTAACTCTATGGCTCTCAATTTCCATTTTTCTAATGATAGCATGTTATTCATCCAAAATACAGCTGAAGACATTAATAATTTACTCGATATCCTTGATTTTTTCTATGAGGTTTTGGGCTCCAAATAAGCAATGCACAAAACTGAATTTTGGATGATCAGTCCCAACCCCCGATCACCTTGGATTCCCAAAGAATGGAAGGAGATCAAACATGGTGACATTACTCATTATTTAGGCATTCCTTTTGGGCTGGGAGTTTCCTTGAAAGATATGTGGAGATGGTTTTTTAACAAGTTTAAAGTCAAGCTCCTGGGATGGAAAAATAAATTTCTTTCAATGGCTAGGCATATACAAGTGGCCAACAAAGTCCTCTTAGCTAGTCATGTCTATACCTCCTCATGCTAGCTTCCTTCTAAAACTTGTTATAATCAGCTTACCCAGCTTATTCGCAACTTTATTTGGTCTAAATGGGGAAATAAAAAAGGTATGTCTGCCACTTCTTGGTCTCATTGTATACTTCCTAAGGATAAGGGTGGATTAGGAATTATAGATCCTTTTATTCAAGGGATATGTCTTTCAACTAAATGGATAGGTAGAGCTTTGGATGGCAATGCCCCTTGGAAATCTTTCATTAGATACCATATACAAACAACAACCTCTGGCAAAGCTTGGAGTTCCATTCAATGGACTAACAAGATCCTCTTGGCACATCACTTCAAACTCCATGGATCTACCCCGCTTAATTTTATTTGGAAAGCATGGCAAATGGTTTTTGAAAAACTATCTTGGTCTGACTAGTCATTCAGCCATGGGCTCAGTTTTGCATCTTCCTCAATTTAGTGGAATCGATTGATACAAGTTAATAACTAGCCCCTTTCCAAGATTCCAAGGATGAAAGCTAAACGACTTTTCAAGAAAGGTATCCGAGTATTTAGTGACCTATGGGATCCCACTAGTTTTACATGGAAATCATGGTAGCAGCTCAAGATATGCTTCAAACTCAATAATAAAGACAAGCTCATTGTTCTGGAAATCCAGAATATGGTCCCTCCTAACCTCTCTATCCTCATGGCCACTAGCTATCACTCTAGTTTTTTTAAAGATTGGAGGTGGCCTAATGGCAATGGTATCTGAACTTTTCCTCTCAAAATCCTTTATAAACAATTGATTCCTGGTTTGTCTCTTTCAAACTGGCTTAACTCTGTTTGGAGATGTAACTTCAGAAGATCCAAGTGGAATCAGCTTAGCTTGCAAATTTCGAAATCCAAAGTGGATGCACAATCACAACTCATAGCATGGAAACTTTTGCATGCAAAACTCCTAGTTGGTGCTCACCTCAAATTCATTAACCCACCTCCTCCTTGTCCTTTTTGTGGAAGGGTTGAAACTCTCAAGCACTATTTCTGGTTGTGTCCCCATACTAAAAAGTTGTGGACTGCCCTTCTTTCAGCCTTGCCTACCCTATTTCACTTCCCTTGGTCATGGAAATCCACTCTCCTCAGATCCTTAGCGTTGCATAATGTGATTTCCAACTCTTGTAGGCTTATCATTCTAAAAGTCATTTGGAGGATTCATTGCCAGGCTACAATAGCTCACAGCTTCTCTCCCTTTGTAATAGAATTATCATCTATTTGTACCAATTTGTATACTCTTTTGCTGTGGTTAACTGATGATCTGGAGAAGGACAATGCTCACTACCTGCAAGCAAAGCAACTTTTATCTCAGCTATAGGTTCAATTCGGGCCTTCCTTTCATCATTTTATGTAGGGTATTTCATGGTTCTCTTCTACAGTGGATACCAACAGTTCATGACATCTCTTTGTGGAATTTTGTAGCTTTCTTTCAGATGCATTTGGGATCATGCTCAGATTGTATTTGTTTCCTAGCAATTCTAGTCATGTTTGGCATCCTTCTTGGGTGCTTTATGGAGGTTGATGGCTTTAGACTACTCCTTGGGAAATTTAGTTTCTGCTGTTCTATTTTTGATCAGCTGTTTCGCAGCGTTTTGCTTCTCTTTTTAGAGTTTTTCTATGTTGTAAACTCCTTCAGCATGTTGGTCATGCCTTTGTTGTAATTCTTTTTTGCTACTTTCTATCAATAAAATAATAATAATAATAATAATAATAATAATAATGCAAAAAATGTTGAGGGATATTTAAGATGTAAATTCATTTTGCTCAAAAGAGAAATAGATGTGTGAAATATCTTAACTTTTAAAAAAACTATATTTATTTTTGTTGCGTTGATGTTTTTTTCTTCCACTTTTTATCTCTCATGGATCTACTAACCATGAATATGCCACCCTACTGCAAGTTTAGAGTTATTCCTTTGGATGTAATTAATATTGATAGCCATCTTCTTTACGAGAATTGTTTCGATATAGGCATATCTATTTTAATTGATTATATTAAAATTTAAATCTTGAACATCTATTAACCCAAATAAGTTTATTTTTAATTAATTATACAATAATATTAAACATATTGATAAAAAGGGAGGGAGGAAAATTCACACCTTTAATAGTTATTTTAGGAAAAACATAAAATAAAACAAACAAACTTATCACTATGTGGAAAGACCAAGAGTAATAGCAAGAGGAGGATGGAGAACCTATCATCCAATTTACCTCATACATCAATGGGATGCAAAGTTTCAATGGAGGGTTCCCAAAAAATTATTACCATCATTATCTTTTTGTCCTTATTTGGTGATATTGTAGTCACCGAAATATTTCCCTAATATACCATTATCCTAATTAATCACCTAGTCAAATTGCATAGTCACCTAACTTTCCTACATAGACATGTCATACCATTATGTAGGGTTTGAGTTTAGTTACATGCAAGTGGGAAGTATATTTAATTATAAAGGTATATAGTACAAACTACATAATAAGATATTTTCGTGAAACAATGGGAAAGGGAAACCTTTGTATCTTTTACCTTAGGTTTGACACCTTTCCCAAATTTCATGGACAGTTAGGAAAAGAGGGAGAAGATGTGATGAATTGGGAATACAAATATAGAATGAGGGTTCTATGGATTTGGACAAGGTATGTGATTGACTTAAAACCTAAAAGTTGAGTAAACCAACCCTTAATCAAATCTAGAAATGTCCTAATGATGGAATTCTATAATCTAACTAGGCCACGAGTGCAATTTACTATTCTGATGTGAATACATAAAGTATAGAATTTCATAGAAAAATTTAGACAAAAAAATTGAGTAGAGCAAGACACTATGCACCTATGATTCGTATTTGGAGTAGAAAATGTAGGACATGGACACCCAAGGTGTGAGTGTCCTTGTGTGATTTTCTTGATTTATTTTTAACGTTCTCTGATGTTGGATCTGAGCTTTAGAATACTGCATGTGGATCTATCAGAACACTATTGGATATTTTTTCAACTCATTTTCCATAGGTTGACAAGATGTAGGACTTCAAATGCAACAATGAACACTTTATCTTTAATCCTTCTTCAATTCTCTTTAACTTGAAGTCTTCACATTCACAAATAGAAAATATTTTGGGCCATATAGGGGCTTGTCTTAGTCAAACCTCATGTAAGTGTTTCCACTTCCACAATAAAAGATATCAATGATAAATTGATAATGAATGGGAAGGAATAATTAAATCACAAAGTTATACAACTCACCACCCTTCAATGGCTTCCTTGAAGGACTCAAATCATGCAAATCACCTCAAGGACTTGGATCTTTCTTGCTTGATTTACTTGAATGCTTGAATTTCTTTGGAGACTCAAAAGAGTGTTAGCCTTCACAAAATAATGATAAAATGAACACATAAACTTTGACATGATGTTAGGATCTTGAATTTCTATAATAAAGCTCTAAAATGTTCCTCTTGAATTGCTCTTGAATGCTCTTGATAATAGTAGTTTCTCTTAATGTTCACCTCTTTCTTGTTCATGCTAGATAGATTTTCAAATGGTGAAAAGACTATGTATTTAAAGGAATTTATTCAATTTCCGAAAAGTTGAATCCTGATGACCAACTTTAGACACTTTAATTTTGAGTATTAAATTTCCACAACTAAAATGTTTCAATTTGGAGGTAAAATAGGTGGACACTCATTCCATGGAACTATTTTCCAAGATATTTGGTGTGAGGGAAAATTTATATTTAAATGCGATTGATTCTCGCTTGTGATTCCTCAAAGATTATCAAAAATGAGACATAGAATGCATAATTTACAAAATTAAGTACTCAATTAGGTCCAATAAATCAAAGGGGGACCAAACATAAGGTGAAAATGTCATGTGTGACAATTTACGATCATGGTATAATTCACAAATCCATAGTGTATACACACAATAAGAGGTATATTCACATACACACTATCTACACATAATTGAAGGTAATATACATAATTTTGAAGCAATATATATAATTTTTAGAAGTATACATAGATTATATACATTCATACAATATTTTAATTGATAAACAATTCATATAAAAACTACATAATCCACATTATTATACACTTGGTTGTGTATAATCCTCATGATGGATAGACAGTCACAATGGTAGGAGGTATATACAAAGGGATACATACACTTTATTGTTTTAACCACTTCAATATTTACAAAAACTATCATATTTTAAATATTATGTTTAAATTTTTATTAAATTTCATTTAAAATCCTCATAACATTGTATCACTTTGAAATTTGGTTCATTTGAATTTTACCACATTGCATTTAATAAAGCAAATCTCACCAAAGTATGTAGTGTTCATAAGAATTTGGGTGAGATTATTATTTTGTGATCTATTAGATTTTAGTCATATTTTGGACTAGTGGATCCACTTATTTTTCCACTCATGTTTGTGTGGAAACATAAACCACAACCAAATATAACTCATAGGTGATTAAAACCAAACCACCATCACCCAACCATAATCATATGGTCAACCAAGAACTAGTCAACAAGGGCTAAATCCTAGTCCCCTCTTTATACCAATATCTAAAATAGTAGATGTTACAAAAACAGATAAATTTTGTAATACTAATCAATTTTTAGAAATTTTCTAGTTGTTGGAAAGCTTACTTAGGGCCCTAGAAAGTAGTGAATGCAATCTTCTCAGATTCTTTTATTAAATTTAAACATAATAGCTAAAATTAATCCTTTTGTTTTTAAAATTCAAACAACAATAAATTTTGCATATGATATTAATTTTTAGTAATTTTTTAAAACATTATAAAAAAATTATGAAGAATCTAATTCATTTAATTTTTTGTATAATTGATTTGTCTTCTTTTATTTAGATAAATTTTGTATGTAGTCCTTTTCATGCATCCAAGCGTTCTATCCTTCAAAATAATAACTTGGCAATTTCATATGATGTATTCTTAAAAAATGATTATATAATTTTTTTTATGTTTTCTTTATCTATTCTTATTTGTTTACAAATAAAAAAATGTGGGTTAAAATTTTCTAAAACATTTGGATTTGGGTTTAAAATTATTATTTTTCTTTTAATACCCAAGGTAAAATTATGCATGCTCTTCTCTCACACCGTTAAGTGAGGATATGTGCAGGATCATCGTGAAAAAAATAGGTCCTTAAGTGGTAAAAAATTCAGAAAAATCAGAGTTAGGAAACTTGACATAAAAATTTGAATAAGTTATCTATATTATTTCAAAAATATGTAAGAATAGAATCTATAGAAAATTGAATGTAGTTTCTAAACTACTAGGTTTATATAAAAAAAAAAATCTATTTGGTGAAAATTTGAAATTTTAATGTAGTACTTAAATTTCAAGGAAAGAAATAAGAAGTAGGTGTCTGTCTGACCACCCTAACCACAATAAAATGATAATATTTTTTTATAATATTTTAGATATAAGTAGAGGACTCATGTCCTAATGTAATTCATCTTTTTTCATAATTTTTTTCTAAGTGAATAATTATTTATGAATTTTTATTACAAATTCTAAAAAATATAAAAACTCGTATGTCTGACCACCTTAACTTGGTCAAAACTTCATAATTTTTTTTTTTCAATCCTATACTATGCGAAGCATAGAATTTGAGACATGTTTTGGATTCAAAAAATGTGACACCATTTGAAAGCTATAGATGTTTTTTAATCAACCTATCAATTAGAACTTTAGTCATAATTCAAATAGAAAATGAATAATAATTATTTATTAAATTGAAATTAAAGAATAATTTATATTGGTGGAAAGCTAAGAATCTCCTTTAAAAACCCTTTTCATTTCATCAATTTTGGGTGAACAAAAAGTCGTCAGCCACATACCCTACACATACCCATCATATCACCACTTTTTGGCCCATCATGATCCTACACATACTCGTGATCTTGATGATCATAAGTAGTGATATTTTTTCATTTTTATGGTGCTTTCTTTGTTTTTCATCAATAAGGGGATGACCTGAACTATATCATTTAGCTGGATTATAAAATGTGTTAGGTGATTCAAAATATATATCTTTTCAAAGGAAAACTTTCCATGCAAGCTAATTCCTGAGAACTTAATACTTTATGTGAAGGGGAAGAGTTGGTTATCCTCTATTACAAGCTACTTAACATTCTTCAATTTTGAATTTATGAATGAGGCCTCACATAACCATATGGTATATCAAATATTCCCTTATATAAGGTGTTTTAAATGTAGGTTCACCAAAATGTAATGATGGAAATAGGGTGACCCACCTTTTAGGAGATGAAGCACAAGGATAGGTTCCTATTTGACAATTATTACATTCTAGGAAACCTTAGAGATTTCAACTCAAGGATGAAGTGGGTGAAAGAGATCTTGCAATAAGGTATCCTAGGGTGTGATTAAAGATAATAAGAGAGTTCACCACCAAGCTAGGACTTGGAAAGACAAGAAATGAATGTAATATGCAAAGTACCATGCAAAACCTAACTAAATGACATAGGAAAAGAAACTAAAATGTGAAATAAAAGATTGAGAAAGTACAAGGGTATGTACAGGGTCATGATGGGCCAAAAAGTAGCAATATGATGGGTATGCGGCTGATGACTATTTTTTTACCCAAAATGAATGAAACGAAAAGTGTTTTTAAAGGAGACTCTCAATTTTCCACCGATATACATTATGCTTTACTTTGAATTTAATAAGTAATTATTATTCATTTTCTATTCAAATTATGACTAACGTTCTGATTGATAGGTTGATTGAAAAACATCTATAACTTTCAAATGGTATCACATTTTTTAAATCCAAAATATGCATCACATTCTATTCTTTGGATACTATAGGATTAAAAAAAAAATTGAATTTCATGAAGTTTTGAGCAAGTTAAGGTGGTCAGACATACAAGTTTTTGTATTTTTTAAAAACTTGTAATAAAAAATTCATAATTAATTATTTATTTGGAAAAAAATTACAAAAAATGTGCATCACATCAGGGCATGAGTCCTCTACTTATATCTAAAATATTATAAAAAAATATCATCATTTTGTTGTGGTTAGGGTGGTCAGACAGACACCTACTTCTTATTTTTTCCCTGAAATTCAAGTACCACTGCATTGAAATTTCATATTTTCACCAAATAGATTTTTATTTTTTTAAAACATACCTAGTAGTTTAGAAACTACATTCAATTTGCTATAGATTCTATTCTTACACATTTTTGAAATAATATAGATAACATATTCAAATTTTTACATCAAGTTTCCTAACTCTAATTTTTATGATTTTTTTGCCACTTAAGGGCCTATTTTTTCCATGATGATCTTGCCCATACCCACAAAAGTGTACCTAGAAGAAGGATAAGACCACAACAAGCTTCAAAACCTTGAAATCTTGTTGTTTAATGACCACTAGGACTCATACACCAGACTAGGGTTTTTGGGTGGAAACAAGAATCTAGAACTACTGAATCAGGATCTATAGTAAACACCCAAAAATAGGTATAATGGGACTCATACGCTACAAGTGGCATAGTGTCACGTTTTGTCATGAAGTGTCTTAGGAGAAAAATTCTGAAGTGAAACTTTGTAAGCCTCTAAAAATTAATCAAATAATCCTTTTCCCACTAGTTTCATGCAGATAGGTTGGATATCTTTCTCTAAATCTAAGTTTTTGTGATCCTTAACAACTTTACATGACAACTTTTACAACTTTGCAATCTTGATACTTTTGAAGACTTCAAATCCACTTTTTCTTCAACCTATACGCCTGCAATCATACAAAGAGTGAGAAAAGGTGTTGTTTTATTAGGGATTAGTGGTTTTCCTTAGACAAACTCCATTTAGGTAATTAAACCAAATGATGAAACAATGAAATAAGGAGATGAAAAAGAAACATAATGTTGATACCTTGGATGATGTCTTGGAATAAAAATCTACAAACTAACATGAAGTGGCCATGAAGAATGTAGATCTTGACCTCAAATTGGATGTGGAACAATTCATACAAATGGATCTTCAATGTTACATCAACAACATGCTTGATGCACTATGCCTTTGACATGATGATGGATCTTTAATTGTTTCAATAAATGATGAATAAATCTACCTTTGAATGTTTTAAAGATGCTCCTAAATGTCCTTGAATACTCTTGTGAAGTCTTGTAATCACAAAATTTCTATTAGGAATGCTCTCTTGAAAGTATTAGTTGAAAATGAGTGAAATAGCCTTGTATTTATACTTATTTATGTCAAATTTGCCAAAATTACAACACTACAAGCTAACATCAGAACTAGTAAGATAAAATCCTTCCAATAATTTGAATTTAAAGTAGGGTTAAGCCACATGGGACTCATACGCTTGTTTTGGCATATGAGTCTCATTAGGCTAAGCTTTGGGACATATTTTTCAAGAAAGGATTAAATTTATGTGAAATCGAGATCGGGCCCCTCAAACATAGGTGGGACTCATATGCCCAAGGTGGCATATGAGTCCCAGATCACTAAATTTGGTTCATAGAGTCCAAAAATAATAATTTTTGAGTCATCATTAGATATAAGTTGGGATTATCCTTGAAAAGATGCATTAATTAATGCTTGTGGATGTAAAATAAGGCCAAATAAGGAATAAAGAAGCCCAGTTTATTAATGAAGCCTTATATTAGTGTGAAAGTGTTAGGGCACACTTTACAACACCCTAAATAAGGTAGAACTAGGTTCATTTAGTTTACAAGGGCCCAAAACTTAATGTGAAGGTGTAAATGAATACACTTTACAATACTAAATTAAGGAAAACGTAAGTCAATTTAGCGTAAAAGGGCCCTAAACCTAATGTGAATGTGTAAAACATATTATAACACTAGATCAAGGCAACATTAGGTCCATTTTAATGTCAATCATTCCAAAAATAAGTGCAAAAATTTAGAGGGGTACATTTTACATCATTACAATTTTGAATACAAATAATCCTCAATCTTATGAACAAGTAAAGATCAATTTCATTGGAAAAAGGATATGCAATAATAATATGATACTTTAATTACTAATAAAACTTGATTAGTTCCTTTACCTCAAGGTAAGAATCTTGTCTCATGCAATTCATTGTATAAAACTAAAGTTAATGCAAATAATGAAGTTAGAAAGTTTAAAACCATATTAGTTTCTAAGGGATTCTCTCAAGTTGAAGGTTTAGATTATAATGAAACATTTTCTCTAGTAGCTAAAATTCCAACTATTAAATTAGTGTTTTCTTTAGCTTCTCATATGCATTGCCCTATTCATCAAGTGGATGTTAAAAGTGCATTTTTAAATGGTGATTTACATGAATAAATTTATGTCTCAACTTTTGGGTTTCATTAAGGAAGCTAATGAAAATCTTGTTTGTAAATTGAAGAAAAAAATTTATGGTTTAAAAAAATCTCCTAGAGAATGGTATTCTAAGATTAATTATTTCTTTCTATCTCAAGGTTTTATTAGGAGTAAAAATGATCCAAATTTATACATTAAGCATAGTGAAAATGATATTGTAATTATTATTTAATTTGTTGATTATTTAATTATCATGCTTCTAGTTCTAACAATTTGACTAGTGATGTTAAGTCTCAACTCAATCAACAATTTCAAATGACTGATTTAGGCCTATTATATTACTTTTTGGGTATGCAAATTTGGAAAACACCTAAAGGTATTTTTTTCTCAAAACAAATATGATCAAGATCTCTTAGAAAAATTTAAAATGAATGATGAAAAGTGTGAGCTTCTACTCCTTGTGGATTAGGAACAAAATTAATGGTTGACAAGGAAACTTCTTTTGTTGATCCTACTTTATATACGAAATTAGTTGGTAGTTTAATTTATTTAACATTTACTAGATTTGATATTTCTTATAGTGTTGGATTGGTTTCTTAAAGTTGCAAAAATAATTTTAAGATATGCTAAAGGTACTCTTAATCTTGGTCTTTTTTATGATGAAAAATATGTTTTTTCTTTAAAAGGTTATACTGATTCAAATTTAGGAGGTGATCCCAACAATGGCAGATCCACTTGTGGTTATTGTTTTTGTTGATCATCAAAGATTGCGCCTCTCTAACAACCTTATGGGAAATTCCATGAGTGGGGGACTGATTTATGCCTTACTGAATACCTCTAGGATTTTTATAGAAATCTATCTCTTCTTTAGGTTTTTGAGAAAAGGGTAGAAGGAAATGTAAATATAAAACATAAAAACTGGTGATGCACCAATGTTTTTACAACCTTTCAAACCCAGTCATTCCTATGAGTGATATAATTAGACACAAAACACCACAAACCTTCATTGTTGGAAAGAGAACGAACAAAAAAGCCTAACAACTTCAAATCTTTCCATAGGTAGTTTTCATTAAGGTATGATCAAACATAAATATTTGTAAGGATGACAAAAAAAAGCTTCAAAAATTGAATAAACTCTCTCTCCTAATACAACATAATATAATAAAACAACAACCCTTCAAAAAAATAGAGAAGTCCACTCACATAATCAAGTTTTCACAAGTTATTATTCTACCATACAAGCAGATAACATGGAAATCAACCACTTAAACTATTCAAATTCAGCTTGACACAATGTTTCATTTATAATGGAAGCATAAAGAAATAAATATTGATAAAGGCCATACATACACAATCTCAAAGATTTCTTTTCAATAATTCATGCTTTAAATATGAAATAACTTTTAAAATAAAGGTCGGATTCCAATCTGAAAATAGTTTGATCTTTAAAAGATATAACATGCCAAAGAAAAGAAGTTCTAAAAATTAAACTCTTTAAAATAGTTCTATATCCTAAGAAAATTAAAGAAAATTTTCCTTAGCAAAGGAAACTGAAACTTGGAATCCAACCCTTTCCTCTATTGTTGCCTCTCGTCCATAGCTGGAGAAAGAGGAAACCATGGCCACAACACAAAATTAGTTACTACTAAATGTTGGAAATTGATAGCACACAATCTAATCATCGATCTTTAGTTAGGTCACAACAATATTTTCTCATCATTTCTCAACTATTGCATTAATGCTCTTTAGATATTTAGCAAAGATAGTTGTCTGTAAATGATCAAATCCTAGAAAACAGCCTAGAAAAGGTCAAATTAACCAATCACATCATCCAACCACATCGACTCAAAGCTCCCATCTTGAAAACCAAGAAAAGGAAAAGGCTAGCAATCTTTGAGATCATAAGAGAAGATATCGCTTCATAAGAAGCACAATCTTCTTCTAGCGAAGAGATGATGTGTCAAATAGGCAGAAACTTTTGAGCTCATGAATATAGCTTCTTAAGTAAATATTTGACAAGTTGACATGTGTCCTAACTCTCTCCCAAAAGGAAGGAAAAAAATAATGCTGCATAGCCACCATGTGGTGTATTGCGCACCTTTCTAAAAACTTTACTTGAATGCAAGAACATAAAAAAAAAAACCATTATAGAAGCCAAAAATCAAAATAAGATCAAGGAATAAAAGATTCACAGTTCTGGAAACTCATAGGGGGTCTTCACTTGTGAAGGCATGAACCAAGGCCTTTGGTAGTTCTTGGAGTTTGAGGAAAGCAAAATACTATGCCTCCCAATCTGTATGAGTTGGTTGAATGAGAGTGTGGATCTGCTTGTATGCTTGCTCTAGCTTGAAAACTTCTTTGAAAGAAAAAAATCCCCATTTGGAAGAAACTACTCCTAAGTGATAGTAAAGTCAAGAAAGAGGAAAAATATTGGGCTCAATATCATCATCCATGGGAGTTGCACTGGATCTTGAGAGTTCTATATAAGTTTGGACCTTGTGTCGAATCACGTCCATGGCCTGCTTAACTATCAGTGCATCTCCATTTGGTGAAAGAAGAGGGGGAAGCCTATAGTCAACTAGGATGTTGAAATCCTTCGTGATTTCACTGACTTGCTTGTTCAACAATGTTTAACAATCCTTGCACTTTGCTAAAACCATGTGGCAATTGATGATCTCATTTACTTTGATGGAGGAAACCCTCCAGTCAGGAATCCATGCACCTTTTAGGGCCTTATCAGTGGCTACAAACAACTTGGAAATGAAGCTTTGTGATTTCACCAGTCGAGGTGAGCATGTTTGGATAAAGTGATCGACCATTAGGCCAACCTTAGCATTCAATTCCCAAACATCTCTTAAGAACTATAAAGAGGGCCTGAGAATGGAAACAACAACTGTGATTTTTTTCCAATGCATGGATATCAACTTCATTATCAGGAGGGCTTCAAATCTTTGTGCAATAGCTAGCTCCTAGTTAAATTGAGCTTCTCTTGCTTGTACACTTTCCTCCATTTGACTTCTCTATCTAAGGGCATTTTTCAGTTCTGGGCTCATCCTTCCAATCTCTTGTTTTGAATCCTCTACTTCCATGCAGACATTCTAAAGATCATCAGAAGTTTGAGATCAGACACCATCCAACTCTCTTTTCATACTTTCTTGAGTGTTTTGGTGCTTTGCATTTGTTTGATGTTCATTAGCCAACTCACCTTTCAATTTTTCAATTTCAGCATGAAGCTGAACCTGTTCATTCTGAGCTTCTACAAGTAGCTTAGATGTTTCCCCATGCTGACCTTGAATTTTCCTCACATGGGCCATCTCAATATCTCTAGTTCAACTCTTGTTCTACATCTTGCTTACTGTTTCCTTCATATTTATCAAATCTACCTCATTCTTCTTCAATTTTCTACCTAGCCTCTCGTAGTCCACATTACCACCTTCTAAGTGCCCTTAGCTAGGATGACATTGCCACGTGGGCGAGTTTCATTCAAATCTAGGCCCATGGCTCTGATGTTGTTTTCCTCCATCTGCATTTGTCCTTCGAGCTTGGACATGAGCGGCTTCATGGTGGTGATCAATAGTGTGATACCCCTCTAATTTGTTATGTTTTCTTGACAGTTCAGATACTTTGTTAGACTTTATTTTATGTTATTGTTATTCTATCACTGACAGTGGAGTGATGATAGACTATTTTGATGTGATGACACATTATATGCATGGTGATTATGTTTAATATGCTTTATGTTTGCATAGATGCTTAGTTGTGATGACATTGCTATATATGTTTATTGTAGTTTAATTGATATATTATCTCTTCAATTAATGTGACATTGTATTGGTGAAGAGAACGGTATTGCATCACTTTCTTGCGAGTGCCCTGTGATTTCCACCATTATCTCTTCACGGTCTGTATGAATTGCTATATGTATACATGTACATGATAATGGCTTCACTTGGTTTCACAGGTCTGAGCGTGTCCACTACTCAATAGTAATATTGGGAGATAGTAACGGACTACCTAGTCATACCCTTACCCTAGTACAGTGTGTCATCAGTTTGAGTTTTGGTCTTAGCCTTTTCATTGTTGTTTTGGATATTTTATTATTCTCCAAGTTTAATTTGGTAGATTAAATGTGTATTTGATTTAAATATTTAATTAATTGAATTATTGTTGTGAAGGCTTTAGAATAAATACATTAATTAATTTAATTTAGTTATGTTATTAAAAAAAATTAATTATTAAATTATATGGGAATTAAATAAATAAGATTATTTAAATTTGTTTAAATATATTAATTGTTTTATTTTATTTTAAATGCATGAGGTTGGAAAATATCTGGGGTTGCTGAGGGAAAATATATTTTGTTGGGATAATTTGAGTTAGAAATTTGTTATCTTATTGTTGTAAATTGATTCTCAGTGGAAATATTGAGAAAAGGGAAGGAAGTTGTTTCATGGGAAGAGTTTTGGTTTTTGGTTGAAAATTGGTGAAGAATTTGTGGATCTCTCTGAGGATTCTCTTTTAGAATCTTGCTGTAGAATTCTTGGCTGTGGTATTGTTTCATTTTCTGGAAGTGAAAATTTACTCGAGGAAGCTTTGGCAACATTGGCATTTTGAAGCTACAGAGAAGCTCGGTAACAATTCTTGAGGCAACAGTTCTTTTGGAGTAGGTTCCTTTATTGTTTTTGTGAATTTTGAATTGAAAGGTTGTTATATTACTGTAATGCAATTTGGAAATGTTTAGGAAAATATTTTCAATACTGTAGAAGCTCTTGTTTCTTTCTTTTAAAAGATTGCTGTGAAAGTTGAACCTCTGTAGAAAACAATTTAAAAAAAATCCTTTGTGTAAATTGATCATTTGAAATAGATTGATACAAAACAAAATTATAGATCTCTATAGAAAAACATTCATTTTGTTATGATTTCCCAATTCCTTTTAATTATCTCAGAAAATGAAATCTTTGAGCTTTCCTATAGAAAACTTCTTATGTGTAATTTAATTGCTCAACTTGAACCAGTGATTGGATTAATTATATATATATATATATATATATATATATATTAAAATATATATGTACATATACATATATATATATTATATATAAATATTTTGTTTTATTTAAAAACATTTAAAATTCCTTGTAGGAATTTTTATTGGGAAATGAAATCGAAAATCATCGTACGGTGAATGCTGGACTGTCAAAAAATAATAATAATAAAATGAATTTCATTTTTGGTTTGGCCAGGGGTGAAACCCCAGTCGCACCCACACCTGGGGTGCGTTGCTGCATGTAGCACTCCTCACATCTATGTGGGGTAAGCGCTACCCACAAGCAGCAAACCCCCTGCATGGGAATGACGCAGCTAGGGCTGCGTCCCTATGTGTGTGAATGTTTATGTTTTGTTTTATTTATTGTATATGGGTTTGATAATGTATATATTTATATATGATATATATTATATATTATATATAAATATTATATATAATATATATATTATATATATTATATGTATTATAAGTCATATGTATATAATTTTATTTATTAAATAATATATTTATTATATATATATATATATATATATTTAAATATAGTTATTAAAATTGTTTTATTACAAGTTAGTAAATGATTTTTAAAGGAATATTAAATGGTTAAGAGTATGCAAGCACTAGTTGTTATTTTATAATGAAGTGATTTTATTAGTAAGATTGAGATTTGTTTTATCTATATTTGTGGATTTGGAAACTGAACTTTTGTTTTAATCACTATGGATTTATTCAATGGAATTATGTTTAAAAAGTTTATTTTAAATATGTGATTTTGATTGTTTTGGATTTAGGAAATCTGAATGATAACATTTGTTAATTCCTTGAAGTTGTATTTATAAAAGCACGTGTTTTGTAACTGTGTAGTGGGGGTAAAGTATTTGTTAATGTGAAAATCTAAGTCTTCCAGAGTGGTAATTGTGAAAGGGTTGTTGTAACTTTAGTTCACCCTTTGAGTTTTCTTGGGTACTAGTGCACGTATTGGGATTTAGTATTGGACATCCGTAGGGATGTGTTACCTTTTGAGGTGTGTTGATTATGTGTGGTCAGTTTTAGTGCACTATCTACCCTTGGGTGTGGTATGAGTTTATGTGCTGTCAATAGGGGAGTGGCTTTCAACGAGGGTCAGGACACAAAGTGGTCCCAAGACAACTCATGTGGGAGTTAGTTTAACCAGTGGAAATTCAATAACCTATTTTTAGGGGAATAGGTAGCTTACTACATTAATTTGTAATTTAGCCCCACTCATTGGCTCAAGGGCTTATGTTAGACTTGAGATGAGTTGGGAAGGCCTGGAATGGATTGATCATTATCTTGTCTTCTCGAAGGATAATCGATTCCGCTTTGGTGTGCATGTGGGGCCAAAATTCATAAGAGGTTACCAGGATAACCCTAGAGGGGGGCCGAGACCTAGGAATATCTCCTTTGGATAACCAATGGGACCATTGTGATGACACTCCTCCTATGACAACAGTTGGTTTATTTGTATTGTGTTTATAATTGATTCAGTGATTCTGGAAGCAATGTGACCATTGTTCTTGTTTACCTATACTATGAGTATTTTGAATATGGCTTGTGTCTAGAGGTAGTAGGATTTTCTTGGTTACCTTTTACTATCTCCTAGCATGGGGGTTGGGCCTATGGGTACCATATGGTTGGGTGGCGTGCATCTTATACTATTGAGTTCTCTTCTTTTTCGTGATGGCGTGATCATCTTGTTCGAGGAGCTCGTGTGGTTCTCTAGAGTTGTTCTTCTCTTTCTTCATTATAACTGTGGATCATTATGTATAATTGTAGTACCTCATTTGTATCGAGTTGAACCTTTGTGATGTAATTGTAATAATATTTATGATCTATTCATTATTGGATTTAATTGTGTATTGGATGTTATGTGGTGTTGTATATGTGTAAATATTTTCAATACATTTCTATGAGTTAGTTTTATTTTGAAATGGTTTAATGCTTTGATGTATATTGGACCATGGTTTAACTTTCATATGCTATGGTTGGTTTAATTTTATAAGTAATGGGTTTACATGTAGACACATTTTGTCGCCTAGAGGATGTGAGTGGTTAGAGTAGAGTAATTTTCTTGTCTTGTTTTACTCTTTAAGAAAAAAAATTGTTGGGGGGTCAAGCCACAATAGTGGTTTACAATTTAAGTGAGGAAGGAAAACTCACAAAAATGAATGCATGGCAAAAAAATTGATTTTAGGGGTTCGTACAAACCTATTGGTTCAACCGAACCAATTAGGGGTTCGGTAGAACCTAGGTTTGGCCGAACCCTCTTAATACTTTCCCACCAAAAAAGCCATCAAAACCCCTTATAGAAGGGGGGTTCGAATGAACGTTGGTTCGAGCGAACCCCTAGTGGTTCGCTCGAACCCCTAGGGGTTTGTTTGAACCCCCTTTATTCCTCATCCCCCCTGAGACAATTTTTTTTTTTGAATTTTGGCACTTCAGAGCTCGGTTTGAGAATGAAAATGGAGGAATATTCACAAACCCAACTGGAATTAGGTAGTCCTCGAAATGAGCTATCCAACGAATATAATTTTAATATGTTTTGGTTTTATTATGTATTTGATATTTTAGTTTTATTAAACAAGTTTTTCATCTGAAATGAAGGTATATGTTCTGCACATGTGGAAAAAGAGAAAATTATCAATATATATATATATATATATGAGTGCACCAGATATTGAAGTCCTTGATCCAATAGAAAACAAAATGAATTTTGATATATACAAAAAAAAAGTTGTCTTATACGGTCGCGCTATGTCTGAATTGTAATTGGTTTGACTTTGAAACTTGATTAAAGAAAAATGTTCAATAAAGCTATCTAACCAGGTGGAAGCACTAGATATTAGAGTTCTGAATCTAAATTGAAGAATTAGAATTTTATCCTTCATGGAAAAAGGATTGTCGTTATCACGGTGTGACCTTTAAAAATGCTATTTTTTGAAGAAAACCAATTTTTAGGTGGGAGATGGAAAAGAAGTGGAATCGATTGCAAAATTTGAAAAAAATATTTTTAGAATCTATAGACAAAATGCGACAAGACTCTAGTTTGCATCATCTTCAAATTCTTCACAGTTTAGCCGCTATAGGTGCTCGAATGTGAAGATTTAGTTAAAAATAATAATTTCAGTGTTCAGTTTGGCCAAAAATTGTAAACCACTATTGTGCGATCACCCTGGGCTTCTGCAGTGTTGCATCATCCTCTAGGTTGTGAGACGGGGTCTTACAAATAGAGAGTTTCGCTCTTCATAGAAGCAAGCTTCAATCTTTTTGGGGGTGAGCAACTTGGCATTTTTTAACAATATTTTTTACTTTCTAGCCTTTCAGGCCTACTTGGTCGCATCGAAATGGTCTTGTAGACTCTAAGGGACATTGATGATATATGCTACAATGGAAGCACTAGGAGGGAGTTTGGAAAGGGTGACAAAAGGAGAAATTTTAGATCTATGAGCATATGGGGATGCAAAAGGGACCATTATCATGGAAAAAGGTGGGATAACAAATTGAGATATGGTAGGGGAAAGACTAGTCACCTCGGTGAAAAGAGAAATGAATTGAAGGAAAGGTGTCTTTCCAGAAACAGATGGGCCGGGAGTGACAAGTAACATGGAGGTTTTAATTTTTTCAATGGAAGCCCTTGATAAGGAAATTAAAGAATCAATAGTGCCTGAAGTGGATAATGCTCATTCAACATGTGGGGTATCTTTAGAAGATTCATTAAAAGTGGCAGGGGGTGTATTCAGGATTATTAGCTCAGGGTCTTAGGATGGAGGATTCCTTTCTATGAGAGGGTGTAGATGAGTAACCAAAGATACAAAAGCAGGAAGAAGAGAGGGAGAAAAACTTACTTGGGCCACAGTGGTCAGAACATTTTTTGGGGCAAACTCCAGTTGGGATGGTGTGTCAGGTGCACCTAGATCTTGGACATATCTACTCTTTGCACAACCGAAACTAGGACATTTTGACCCTCTGGCAGGCGATCCTTCCAAATATTGGCCTTTGACAACCACAGTAGACCCTCTTGGGGACTATCGGGTCCTTTTTCCTTTATTTTGGGCATTGTGAGAAGATGTGGCTTGTGAGTCACTTCACCTCTAGTCTCTCTAACTATTGGATTCCTAAGGCCAATAATCCCAACATGAAACTTGCTCCTCATCAATTTAATGGTTGGTCTCTAGATTTCTATTGTCAGAGTTAGCCTACTAATCACAGATTTGCTCAAACTCCTCATCATGTGGCTAAAAGTTACTAAATGGGGCACCTAGGCATCTCATCTCCTATCAAAATCTC